>PVKP010038551.1:0-20802 GCA_004027715.1 Plecturocebus donacophilus
AAAAAAAAAAAGAAAATTAAAAAAAAAAAAAAAATTGATTCAAACTTTGTAAAAGAATTACAGGTGCACACACAAACACCTACATAGAAAGCTGTTAGAAAATATACCAAAGTCTTAATACAGGTAGAATTAGATGAGATTTGTATCTCATTTATGCTTCTTTTTATTGCCCCTGTTTCCTACAGTGTTTCTGAATAGGTAATATATCTACATGGTTCAAAATTCAAAACCCAGTAGAGACTGGGCATGATGACTCATGCTCATAGTCCTCACTACTCAGGGAACTGGGGCAGGAAGATCACTTCAGCCTAGGAGTTAGAGGCTGCAGTTAGCTATGATTACACTATTACACTCCACACTGGACAACAGTGTAAGAGTCTGTTTCCAAAACAAATAATATAATAGAGTATGTAGTAAAATATCTCCCTATCCCCTCAAATATAAGCTTTCTTTCCCATAGGCAACCAAGGTGTTTGACTTTTTGTAATCCTTTCAGAGATATTTTCTAAGTGTATTTATGTTGGAGAACACAGGTAAAACTATTTTCTAAAAAGAAAAGCACTGTGTCAAAGAGTATATGTATTGGTAATGTTGATATTGAAATTTTTTGAGTTTTGTACTATAATTAGGCCTTTCTTCCTCTATAGTTATTAAAGAATCCCTTTTTGGCTTCTTGTAATACTTTTTGGGTTTTTAAAAAATATTTACTTCTTTGATTCATATGGAATTTTTTTAGAATACAGTGTGAAGTATGGATTCAACTAAATGATTTCTAGATACATCCTTCATTGTCTCAGTATCATTTTTTGAACAATCCCATAATTTCCTCACTGGTTTGAGATGCCACCTCTTTAATATACTAAATTCCCATATGTATGTGATTTTATTTGGGGGCTTTTATGCTGTTTATTGATCTGTCACTTTATGTGCCAGTATTATACTTAAAATATTTTATATCGGAAAATATTTTAAGATCCTGTAGGTCATTACCTCCTTATTGTTCTTACTTTTCAGACTTTTCCTAATTGCTCTTATTTATTTTACCATATAAACTTTGGAATCAGTTGTGTAGTTCAACAGAAAGTCTTGTTGGTACTTTTATTTATTTCTTTATTTTTGAGATGGAGTCTCACTCTGTCACCGAGGCTGGAGTGTAGTGGCTCATCTCAGCTCACTGCAACCTCTCCCTTTTTCTCATTACAACCAAAAACTCTGAATGAATATTTTTTAAATGCTACTTGAGAACCTTGAAAAGTAAACAATAGCAGGTGGATTAGGGACTGAAATTGAAATCTGAATAACAACCTACTTATAGATGAGTTTCAGTTCGTTTTTTGTTTTGTTTTTTGGTACCTTTTTGTCTCTCAGCTTTGAACCATCGAGTAGGCACAGGTAGTAAACCTATTTTTATCCTGAAGACCAAGGAAAAGGAGCCTTGCATGCCAGGGTTTTATTTTGTTTTCTTTCTTACCTCCTCGCCCTGCCCCAAGGCCAGCCCCAGCTTCAGAGCAGTACTGCCACCAACCACGGCAACTGGGACACTTAAAAGTCAAGAGAAAATGTCTTTCTACCAGAAGAACTGGGAAAAGGGATCTGTATTGCCTGAAAAGTGTGGGAAGAATCCCCCTTTCTTTTCTTAACTCTTTGTCCTAAAGGCTGTCTCTGTTGTAAGGAACTGCTCTACAGTGAAAAGACTAACATTTAAAGAAACCTGTCTTTCTGATCATATGAACTGGCAAGTGAGTATGATGAGGAAAGGGGGCAGGAGAATCCTGGAGAAGAAAAAGAAAGAGGAATCACTTAATTCTGTGAGTGATCTAACTTAAGTCCCAGACACCCCCGAGCTGTCCATATATGAAGCAGACCCAAGGAAGCACAACAAAAGTTTAGATAGCTGAACTATGATATTGTTCAACTCTGTCCAAATAGTTGAACTCTGTCCAAATCCCAAATTAATCCCCACGTGGTACGTATGCCAGGCGTACTCAAATAGCATAGTAAAGGCTCTGATGTAACTACCACACACACAGGCAAAACAGAACGTGTAGTCTGAACCTAATCAGGTTGATTGCCTGTCAAAACAAACAAAAATCAACTCTTCAGAAGGTTTTAACTGAACCAAGGATCCAATCATAATATTCAAAAGGTCCAGTATACAATCTGGAATTACTCAATATGTAAAGAACCTCTAACTCATGACCCAATGTTGAAATTATAAGACAGACTTTAAAGCATTAATTTTAACCACTTCCCATGAGATAAAGAACAGTCATCAAATGGATGGAAAGACTAAAGTTCTCCGCAGAGAAATAAACTATAAAAGGAACAAATGAAAATTTTAGTTTAAAAAAATTATAGTATATGAAATTTAAAATTCACCTGAGGGACTCAGCAACAGAATGGAGATGACAGATGACTAAGTGAACCTGAAGATACAGCATTAGAAATTACAGTCTAAAGAACTGACAGAAAAAAATTTGAAAAGAGATCTGAGAAAATATCACAAGGTTCATGTCAATGTCTATGGCATGAAGGTACCAGAAGAAGGGCCGGGCGTGGTGGCTCATGCCTGTAATCCCAGCGCTTTGGAAGGTCAAGGTGGGCAGATCACCTGAGGTCGGGAATTCAAGACCAGCCTGACCAACTGGAGAAACCCCATCTCTACTAAAAATACAAAATTAGCCGGGCATGGTGGGGCATGCCTGTAATCCCAGCTACTCGGGAGGCTGAGGCAGGAAAATCGCCTAAACCTGGGAGGCGGAGGTTGCAGTGAGCTGAGGTCACACCATTACATGCCAGCCTGGACAAACAAGAGTGAAATTCTGTCTTAAAAAAAAAACAAAACAACAACAACAACAAAAAACCCACTTTATCAGAAGGAAAGGAAAAGAGATTGGCACAGAAAAAAAATAACACAAGGTCCATGTCAACATCTATGACATTATAGTACCAGAAGGAAAGGAAAAAAGATTGGCACAGGAAAAATTCAAAGGAACCATGACAGAAAACTTCCTAAATTTGGTGAAAGACATTAATTTACAGATTCAAGCTCAGTAAACCCCAAACAAGAAAAACAAAAAGAAAATCATGCCTAGACACATCATAATCAAACTCCTGAGAACCAAAGATAAGAAAAAAAATTTCAAAGCAGGGAAAAAAGTTACATTACATATGAGAGAACAAATGGGGGGAAGGGAAGCCTTGACTACAAAGGGGTAGCACAAGGGAGTTTTCAGGGCCTGATGGAACTGTTCTGGATCTTAATTACATTAGGTATTATAAGACTCTATGTATTTGTCAAGATGCTCCTGGTATACCAACAAGAGCAAACACTAATATATGCATATATAAAAGAACCAGAATCCTGGATACCATCCCTTAGTGCTGTCCTTCCCTCATCCTCCATACCTAATCAACCACCATCTCTTGCCCAATTTACTTCCTAAAGATTTCTCAAATTTGCCCACTTCCACTGTTTCTTCCAAGCTGAGGTCTCATCATCTCAATCTGTTAGTACTTTGATCCCAAATCTAACGTCTACAGCCTTGCTTTGTGAAGGGCCATCCCTCCTCTAATAGTACCAGCTTTAACCTGGAAGTTTGTTAGAAATGCAGAATCTCAGCCCTCCTCCCAGAACTCGTGAATTGGCAGCCACATTTTTACAGGATTTTGGAGGAATTCATAAGCATATTAGAAATTTGAAAGTCTAGTCTAGGGCATGCCAGAAGGAATGAAAATTGAATTATGGTGCTGCTCTTCCACTTGAAACCTTACAAGTATCCTACCAGGACATATGCAGGAGGTACAAGATCTTACATGACCTCACCCTATTTTGCTCTGCAGGCTCATCTTTTGCATGCTCAACCTCACATTTTACACTTCAATAAAATTTATCTGTTTCTACATTCCAACACACATAACACAATGTTATGTCCCACTGCTACGCCTTTACCCATGCAGTTCCCTTAGCCTAGAATACCTCCCTCTCCTTCATCTGGCTAATTCCTAACCAACCTACCTTCCAGCCTCTATTCAGGAGTCAACTAGAGCAAACTTTGATGACCACTTACTTAGGTTGAGGTAAGAGTCCCTTTGGGCTCCTAAACCACCCTGGACATACCTCCATCCTTGGATTTCCCACATTACATTGAAATTATCTGCTCAAGTGTTTTTGCTAGCCTGAAGGTTTCTCAAAGGCAGTAGCCTCATCCCTGCCCTCTTTCCCTTGTCTAGCAGAGATTACGTTAGAGAAAGGCTTTGATAACCTGAAAGACCGACTTTTTTTGGAGTCGTATAAAACTATTTGTTTCCAGTTTGGTAGGGACCAGTTTCCCCAACACACATTCTTTGAGAGAAATTGTTACTCATTTCCTAGAGCTGAGCTACAAGTCTCTTGAAGCAAAATGCAGTTAAGTTCAGACCTAAGTAGATCTTTTTTGCTTGTGCCAAAAGACTTAAAGCCCCCCAAAAGGAAAGGCTTTTGAAAAATGCTATAATGCCACCTAGTACAAACTTCATATTGTCCCCAGCTGGGTTGGGGGCAGGCGGGGACAAACTGTGGTTGCTTCATTACAAGCTCTCAGCTCAGGCATGGCTGCCCCACGAGGCTCTGGTCCCGCCCACACGCACACGTTCTGGTCGCCATCTCTCCTCAAAACTCTGACCCTCTCAGAGAGCACCTGGGCAGCCCCGGCGCGAGGGTTCAGGCACTGTGGCCCTAATGGTGGTCACCTTCTCCAGGGCAGCTCCTCTTCTTCCAGGTCGCTCTCCATCACTGAACCCTCTATCACGGTTTCATCACTGTCCCAGTCTGGGGCCTGGATGCCTTCCTCCATCTTTGCCTCACAAAGTCTTTTTCGCCCTCCTCTAACTCCCTCTTGCCCGCAAACAAAAAGAACGCTTTGAGGGCCAGAGGAAATTGTAAGTTAAAAATAAAAATAATAATAATATAATCGCAGCAGGAGTCGGGCCTCGTAGCAGGGCTGCTGAGGAGAGTGCGGGCGAGCAGCGAGGGCGGCGGGATCGTCGTCTGGGAGGCGGCCCGCGGGTCCCGCCACACGCCGCAGGTAGGGGGCAGCCGCGCGCCACACGTCGGAGCCCTGAGGCGCGCTCGGCCCCGCCCCCAGCTCGCAAAGTGGGCGGCCGCGCAAGCCCGCCTGCTCTGGGCGTGGCTCGCCGCCCGGTGTCTTTTTCGCGGTTTTCCATCCTGATTCGCTAGGCGTAGAGGGAACTGGGGTTGCTGCTGCGCAGACCGGAAAGGCAGGCGTGCCGCACCCAGAGCTCAGGCTGAGCCTGCTTAACGCCGTTGGCCGGGAGGGTGACCTGACGTGCACCTGGTGCGTGTGAGCCCCTGCCCGCCCCAGCAGCCCTGGCATCCTGAAGCCAGAATGTAACCTTAGACCTAATGAGTGTTTTTGCAGCCCACCGAGCGCTTCCTTTCCCTTTAATCCCTTGACAGCCTCTCCTCAAGTGTCCCGTGAGGTACACAAAACATATGTTGAAGCTCATCAGCTAATCTCAGTGGTGTATTTTGTAATTGTTTTTTTCTCTCAACAACTCTTTGGTCTCCTGAAAACAGATTATGCAGGAAAGGCAGGATGAATGCTTTATTTTTCCCCTTTTATCAATATTAGCATAATACTAATGCCTAGCAACCTCCAAAAGTAGTCAATTGTGTTTTATGAAGTACTAGAATTTTATGTTTGATGTGTTTCAATCTATTTGAACATTTTTAATTCAAACTAATTCAAAACCAAGCCAAGTGAGCTTCCACTTGCCAAGTGAGAAAAAGATTCAAGAAAAGATCAAGTTGTTTTCCTATAGCAAGTGTTTAGTATGCACCTTGGAGTCTCCAGCATCTAGCACATATGAAGTCTTAAGTTTTGTCATAAATGAATGGAGGTGGAGTTTTCTGACTTCCCAATTCATTACTCTTTTCACTGTATGGAGTAGCTTTGCCATTCCTATTATTATTATTATTTTGTGTTTTTACTATTTATACTTAAGCCACTACTATTTAAAATCATTAGTTAGTGGTTATCTTCTAAACTTGACTTGAGGCTGGGGGTGGTGGTTTATACTTGTAATCCCAATGCATTGGAGGCCAAGGCAGGAGGATTGCTTGAGACCAGAAGTTCAAGACCAGCCTGGGCAACATAGTGAGACCCCTATCTCTACAAAAAAATTTGTTTTTAATTAGCAGGGCATGGCAGCATGGGCCTGTAGTCTCCTGTACTCAGGAGGTTGAGGTGGGAGGATGACTTGAGCCCAGGAGTTTGAGGTCACAATGAGCTATGATTGAGCAAATGCACTCCAGCCTGAGCAGCAGAGTCATATTATGTCTCAAAAAAAATAATAAAATAAAATAAACCTACTTGAATATTCCTCACCTCAACTATGTAAATTAGGCAGAACAATAATAAATATGCAAAGAACTAGACCTCTTTCTTTTTTACAGTAGTCCATTTATATCCTCCATGTCTAAATCAGACCTAAATTTCTATCACCTTTCCTGCTCACCCACTGTTTAATTAACTCATTGGTTCATTCTTCTATGTTGTCCAAGCTGGTCTCCAACTCCTGGGCTCAAGCTGTCCTCCCACCTCAGCCTTCCAAATAGCTGGAACTAAGTCTCATGCCACTATGCCGACTTCACCCATTCTTTTTAATCATCCAGCTCTGCTTTCACAGGAATTGGGTGATCATACCCTTAAATGCTGGTGAGTGGCTCCATTTGTCCCAGAGGGAGAGATGACTCCACTAATAACAACACTTGCTCCAAACAGCTGGTAACAAGCTAAGTACAATAAGTCCTCACTTTATGTCCATCAGTAGGTTCTTGGAAACTGCGACTTTAAGCAAAATGACTTATAAGAAAACCAATTTTACCATAGTCTAATTGATATATATGAGAGTTAAGTTCCTACAACATATTTCTGGTCACAAAAACATTACAAAACTTTTAAATAAACATGAAAACACCTTTAATATTAAACATTGAAATAAATGTGAGCTATACATATATTTAAGAAAGATTAATAAAAACAAATAAGATAATTATTTACCCAGTTATTCCAGTTCAGGGTTGAGGGTGAGTGGAGCCTATCCTGGCAGCTCAGGGCTCAAGGCAGTAGCCAACCCCCACGTGAAGCCATTCCACTGTAGAGTGCACTCACTCACACACACACACTCACTCATTCTGAGACCATTTAGACAGGCCAATGAGCCTAACATACACATCTTTGGGATGTGAGAGGAAACCAGAATACCTGGAGGAAACTCATGCTTACATGGGGAGAACATGCAAATTCCATATACACAGTGGCCCTGGCTGGAAGTAGAATAATTTTCTTTCCTGATCAGTGTTGAAACACCGTTGAAAGAAATGTTATTCGAGGATCTGCTATGGAAAATCTTCTGAGCCTGAAATTTCACATTCTTTTTAAAAATGCTTTCTTCTTTGGCGGGAAAAATTCAGTTACTTTTGCATCATCTATTCTTTTATTCAAGAGAGTTGCTAAGATTCAAAGAATGAAGAAGAAATGGCAGAGAAGAGCCTCATAAATGCCAGTGTGATTTTAAATAAACTTTTTTTGTTTGTTTTTATAAAATCCAAAGTTTCAGTGCAGGACAGAGGTGGAAAAATGAACAGAAGACCTGTTTTAGGAATCTAGGCTACAGTGCAATTCAAACTGGTTTAAGCAGGGTGAGTTGAGTCATGTAACTAAACCAAGGAGAGGTTGCCCAGGTATTTCAGGAATGACAAGGAATCAGATCCTGAAACTCTGTTGGAAAGGAAATACAGCTCAGCTTTCTTTTGAATTAGTTTGAATTTTCAAATAGATTAAAACATCATCGAATATGTAAAAATCTGGTACTTCATTAAAAAATAGTAATTGGCTACTTTTGGAAGTTGATAGACACCATTTATTATTCTAAAATTAATAATGAAAATAAAAAATTTTATCCTGCTTTTCCTACACAATTTATATTCAGAATAACCATAGTTGATAAGGGAAAAAAATTATAGAAAAATCAAAACTAATAAATACAGGAGATGTGACAAAATTAGAAAAGCACCATTTGCAACCCACAAAGCAATGGATCTAGGCAATGATTGTCATAGCTTCTAAAATCATTCATTGAAATTATGATAGGGAATTTTATAATAAATGATTCAGGTTGGCAACACTTAAACCCACTGATCAATCTTAACATCACTAAAAGTAAGACTACCAGATATGCCCCTCCTGTCATAACACAATAGGAATACATAGCACTACCTATGAAGTATTCTAGGCCAAAAAAAAAAAAAGTTAAAAACCTTAATTTAATCGAACCTCTAGATCTAACTACCAGTTATTTATAAAAGGGGGATACAGAAATCTGTTAAACAATATAAAAGGATAAAATTAACAAAATTCAGAAGGTGGGAAACTCTATAGGACAAGTACACTTCCCAAAAGAATCATTTTCTCAAAGACTTAGACTCTTTTTTAATAACAAAAAGTTAGTCAAGGGATCCTCCGGCTTCAGCCTCCCGAGTAGCTGGGACAAATGTGCACCACCACGTCTGCCTAGAACTGTAAGAGATGAGAATTTCATGGAAGATTTGATTTATCGTAAGTATAACACAATATGAATCTCTAGGAGACTAAATCCAACAGCCACTTTTCACCTTAGTGACATTTCTCCCCAGAATAAAGCTATATGAAGTATTTCACCAAGGATTCAATGATAAGTATTTTAAAATACACTTTCCCAGCAGGGCACAAGGGCTTATGTTTGTAATCCCAGTACTTTGGGAGGCAGAGGTGAGAGGATCACTTGAGCTGAGGAGCTTGGGCAACATAGAGAGACCCCCATTACTACAAAAATAAACATAAATAAGCCAGAAATGGTGGTGCACATTTGTCCCAGCTACTCAGGAGGCTGAAGCAGGAGGATCCCTTGAGCCCAGGAGTTACAGTGAGCTATGATTATGCCACTGCACTCCAGCCTGGGTAGCAGAGTGAGACCCTGCATCAAAACAAACAAACAAACAACAAACAAACAAAAAAACCACTTTCCAAAAGAATCATTTTGTCAAAGACTTACACTTTTTTAAAATAAAAATAAGTTACTGATCCATTAACCCAAGCAATTCACATGTTTAGCACAAATTAAAACTGACATGTAAACTTTTTAAATGAATGGGAATAAATACGTAACTGAAAAATCAGGATATGTGAAATATTTTCGCAAAAACTGCAAAACTTTGGAGCACACAAAGGTAAGTTTACATTAGGTGTTGATTAAGTACCTAAATTTGTTTTTATTTTTATTTATTTATTTATATTTGAGACGGAGTTTCACTCTTATTGCCAAGGCTGGAGCGCAATGGTGCAATCTCAGCTCACTGCAACCTCCGCCTCCTGGGTTCAAGCGATTCTCCTGTGAGTAGCTGGGATTACAGGCCTGTGTAGTTTTTTAGTAGAGATGGGGCTTCACCATGTTTGCCAGGCTGGTCTCAAACGCCTGACTTCACGTGACCTGCCTGCCTTGGCCTCCCCAAATGTTGGGATTACAGGGGTGAGCCACGGCACCAGCCCTAAATTTGTTTTTTATCGGTCATTATAACTGATTCATATGTGTGGTTATACGCCAGCCACAACTCCTATAGGCCATCCCTTCTTAGTGCAGAATTTAATAAGTTCAATTTTACTTTAAATGGCATAAAATAGATATAAAACACTTCAGAAAGTTAAAAGAACTGTAACTGCCCAGTGGGTTCTCCTTGCCTGCTGCCTAGACAGAGCCACTTTATCAAGACGGGTGAATTGCAATGGAGAAAGAGCAATTCACGCAGAGCCGGCTATGCAGGAGATCGAAGTTTTATTACTCAAATCAGTCTTGCCGAACATTTGGGGATCAGAGTTTTTAAAGATAATTTGGCGGGCAGGGGCTTGGGAATTAGGGAGTGCTGGTTGGTCAGGTTGGAGTTGGAATAATAGCGGGTGGAAGTGAGGTTTCCTTGCTGTCTTCTGTTGCTGGGTGGGATGGCAGAACTGGTTGAGCCAGATTATTGGTCTGGGTGGTGTCAGCTGATCCATCAAGGGCAGGATCTGCAAAATATCTCAAACACTTATTTTAGGTTTTACAATAGTGATGTTATCCCCAGGCTGCATGACCCCTAAATTGTAATTTCTAATCTTGTAGCTAACTTGTTAGTCCTGAAAAGACAGACTGGTCCCCAGGCAAGAAGGGAGTTTTTCAGGATAAAGGTATTTTCAATTTTGTTTCAGAGTCAAACCATGAACTGAACTCCTTCCCAGAGTTAGTTTGGCTTACACCCAAGAATGAACAAGGACAGCTTAAAGGTTAGAAGCAAGATGTAGTCGATTAGGTCAGATTTCTTTCACTGTCATAATTTCCTAAGTTATAATTTTGCAAAGGCGGTTTCAGTACTGTGAAATTTCAGCTGATAGCCTATGTAGAATTAGTATTTCCAAGATGAAAAACCTTTGAAGAATCGCTAATGGCGTCTGTTACTCTGGCAATTGATTAAAAGATTTCTTATACTGAAGCCCATAAAATCAGCAGAGGATGATTCAAAAAGCACTTGTCATTTCACGAATGAGAATCAGAGGACTAGACACACCTAGAGGTAAATTACAACAACCCTCCCAACCCATTGCCCCGGGATGCTTGCAAGATGTTGCTGCTATTCTACATGGTCTCTACTATTACAGTTATTCATTGTTCAGTCTTTTAGACTATAAATAGTGTTTCTTTAGAAGCAGAAACACAAAGGGTACTTGTACACTAATCTTCTGTCTCAGAAGAAATACCTTACAACATTTTATAATTTATCATGATGGAAAAAAATAATATTGGAACACAGACGTTAAACTACTATTATATATCATCAGGATTTTGTAAGGATTCTTACATTACTTTCTCTTTATAAACACAATGTAATATTGGCATCAAAAATTGGCGATCAAAGTAATAAGGCCATGACAGACAGTCAAAAAGAATTACAGACTCAAATGCAACAGCCTAGTGAAGATGACATTGATTTTCTCAGCTTGTTTAACAGGTTTGACAGCTTCCTCCTTGTCTGCTTTTCCAGACAAGTAATACTCAGTGATGGCCAGAATTCTAAGAAGTCTGTATTTCTGTATCTTTCCATTTCTATTCCTCCCCACATCTGGTCTTTTTCTGTGATAGTAACTGATTAACACATTGTATTTTAAAACACACTTAACCTAACTCATAATTAAAGAGGTATACATTAAAACAGCCATTGACACATTTATTGGTTTATTTAATCTATTAGTTTGGCAAAGATTTAAAAAAAGATTGATAATGCTCAGCACCGGCAATGATCTGGGGAAAATAGATGTTCTCATATACCCTTGGAAGGAGAACAGATGAGTTCAATTTTATTTGGAGAACAGTTTGGCAACATCTATCAAAATGTTTCACATAGGCTGGGCACCACGGCTCACCCCTGTAATCCCCACACTTTTTGGAGCACTGAGGCAGGTAGATCATCTGAGGTCAGGAGTTTGAGACCGGCCTGGCCAATACGGTGAAAACCTGTCTCTATTAAAAATACAAAAATTAGCCGAGCATGGCGGTGTGCGTCTGTAGTCTCAGCTACTCAGGAGGCTGAGGCAGGAGAATTGCTTGAACTCGGGAGGCAGAGGTTCCAGTGAGCCAAGATCACACCGCTGCCCTCCAGCCTGGGCAACAGAGAGAGAGCCTGTCTTAAAAAAAAAAAAAAGTATTACATGTACATACCCTTAGAGATAGCCTTCCCACTTTTAGGAATTTATTCCTATATTGTCAGTATGCTTGTACCAACTGCAACTTTGAAAAGTTGGAAACAAACTAAGTGTTCCTCATTAGGGGATTATGCAGTGAAATACTCTGCTGTCATTACAAAGAATGAAATACAGCTGTATATTAGGACATGTGTAGCTGCCCATGTTACATTGTTTATAGAATAAAGCAAAGAGCACAACAGTGACAGCTCTGGAATTTCATATAGGAAAGAGTTACAGGTGAAATCTCCTTGAAAGTGAGGGCTCTGAAACGTCACCAAAGCTTGCATTTGAATAGCAAACACGGTTTTCACTTGGCTGCTTACATAGCATATTTGTGGCTTTATCTTAGATTCTGTGTTTATTTGTGGTTGTTCGGGAGGGTTAAAGAGATAAGAGGGTGTAAATAAAGCTCTCCACACATACCAAGATACCACCTGATCCTGATACTGCAGAACAACACAATCTTTTTTATTTCTTCTTCTTATTGAGGGATAATTGACATACAATGAAGTGCACAAACCTATGTGTTCAGTTCAGTGTGTATTTCTATATTTATTTCTTATAAAAGCCTACTCTAAAGTAACAGAATGGGAGTTGTAGTTGGGGAAAAAAGGTAACACACAAGCGATAACTTGAATCTTAAAAGCATAATTTACATGATTAACACATAATAAAAAGACAAATTTTAATAGTTTCTGGACTGATAAGATTACCAGATATATACATAGTAATGGGATCTTCTTTATGTAGAACTGAAACAGCCACATAAACAGGTTTAAACTAATGTATTAGTAGGTCTGCCACTGTAGGAAAAAAAACCAACTATACGCTAAAAAAATCACAGCCACAAGAGGTTAACCAGAATCTTCACTTGTAAAAGAATGCAGTTCAATTATTTTTTGACTCACTCTTTGTGCATGTGTATACACACACACACACACACACACACACACACACACTCAGGTAACCACCTAAGTACTTAAAACAAGATCAAAAATATTTCCATCACTCCTACCCTTTCCTCAAAATTCACCCACAAATAATAGTTTTTCATACAAATGGAATCATACTGTATGCATCTTTTTAAACTGGCTTCTTTTACTTAACTTTATGTTTTTGAGATTCACCCACATTGTTTACACCAGGTTGTTCCTTTTTATTGCTGAGTATTGCTATACTGCACAAATAGACTGAATTTGTTCAGTACATTCTCTTGTTAATGGACATTTGAGTTATTTTCAGTTTGGACACTGTTAAGAATAAGATTGCTATGAACATTCCTGTTGAAATCTTTTTGTGGGTGTATGTTTTCACTTCTCTTTGGGTACATAAATACCTAATAAGTAAAATTCCTGGTCATATGATAGGTATATATTTAACTTTATTAAAAAACTGCCTTAGAGTTCTCCAAAGAGAGTACCACTCCCAAAAGCAATGTATGAAAGTTCCTCTTGCTCCATATCTTCACGAACATTTGGTATTGTCAACGTTTTATGTGCCAGCCATTTAAATGAATATGAAACAGTATCTCACTGTAGTATTAATTAATTTGCATTTCCCTCATGCCTAATAATACTAGCACCTTTTTTGTGTGCTTGTTGTATACCCTTTGTGACATGTCTATTCAAATATCTTGCATACTTTTCCATTGGGGTGTTTATATTTTTATTGTCAATTTCTAACATTCCTTTACATATTCTCGATATGAGGCCTTTGTCAAATATCTGTATCATGAATATTTGTTATTAGTCTCTGAATTGTCTATTTTTTTTTTTTTTTTTTGACACTGAGTTTTGCTCTTGTTGCCCAGGCTGGAGTGCAGTGACAGGATCTCAGCGCACCGCAACCTCCACCTCCCAGGATCAAGCGATTCTCCTGCCTCAGCCTCCTGAGTAGCTGGGATTACAGGCATTCGCCACCATGCCCAGCTAATTTTGTATTTTTAGTAGAGATGGGGTTTCTTCATATTGGTCAGGCTGGTCTTGAACTCCAGTTTTCAGGTGATCCGCCTGCCTTGCCCTCCCAAGTGCTGGGAGGGCAAACCCTTGGACTGCCCTATGAACAGGATTTAACCAGGCTGGTTCTCACTTAACCATATCTCCTGTGTAGCTTATAAGGAATACTTGTTGCCCAAATTAATTCTGGCAGTGCACACTGATGATTCTCTTTGCTCTACCATCCTACCATTTATGATCAGAGCCAATCATAGTTTCTTATCCATTAGGTTTCTCAAGTGTGAATAAATAATAGCCTGTCTGCAGCCCACCTGTGGATTTCTCTAAATAAATCATCACAAAAATCCGCTGCACACCTCTCCGCTCTCAAACATTTAATATCCTCAGGGTAGATGATGGTTGATGGTCATCCAGTGTTTAAATTCCTATAGAGAGGTTGATCTCACAATTAATTACAGTATATGATACCTATTGTTTCCTGGTGCCTTATTCAAAACTTTCAATTTAACATAATAGAATATCTTTATAAATGCAGGACAAGGAAAGACTTCTTAAGATACAAAATCATCATACACATAAAAGAGTCAACATTGATTAAATTGTACACAAACCATGTAGTAACATGATCTCCTAGTCCAGGCTAAGCCATGACAGACCATTCTTTTTCTTCAACTAATATTTATTTATTTTTTAAATAAAAGAAATTGATAAATTCTACAACATGAAAATTAAGAACTTCTGTTTATCCAAAGACGTTCTCTTTCCCGATTAGAGATACTTAAAATACATATAACTAAGAAAACATTAAAATCTAGAATATATAAAGAATACCAAGCCAGGTGCGGTGGCTCATGCCTGTAGTACCAGCACTTTGGGAGGCCAAGGCAAGTGGACCACTTGAGTCCAGGAGTTCCAGACCAGCCTGGGCAACACAGTAAGATCCTATCTCTACAAAAAATACAAAAAATTGCCAAGCATAGTGATACACATCTGTAGTTTCAGTTACTTGTGAGGCTGAGGTGGGAGGATCACATGAACTAGGAAGGTTGAGGCTGCAGTGAGTGAGCCATGATTGTGCCAATACACTCCAGCCTGGGTGAGAGTGAGATCCTGCCTAAAAATAAAAATAATAATAAAAAAGAATATTTGTACATCAACATTGATAAGAAAAAGATGAACAACCCAGTAAAAATTGGGCAAAACTCTTAAATAGGCATTTCAAAGAAGAAAAAACACATGTGACTAATAACATATTAAAAGATGAAATCAGCCGGGCATGGTAGCTCATGCCTGTGTAATCCCAGTACTTTGGGAGGCCGAGGCAGGTGGATCACCTGAGGTCAGGAGTTCGACACCCACCTTGTCAACATGGTAAAACCTCATCTCTGCTAAAAATACAAAAATTAACAGGACATGATGGTATATGCCTGTATCCTCACCTACTTAGGAGGCTAAGGAACAAGAATCGCTTGAACCCAGGAGGTGGAGGTTGCCATGAACCAAGATCACGCCACTACACGCCATCTCAAAAATAAATAAATAAAAAGATGAAATCATAGAAATGCACATTAACACCATAATAATATGCAATTTCACTATTAGCAGATTGACAACAATTTAAGTCTAAGAACACCAAGTGCTGGTTGGGCAACAGAGCAACAGGAACTCTCACACACCACTAGCAGGAATGTAAAGAGAGATGGAAGCACTGTGGAAGCAGTTAAGCAGCACTTCCTAAATTGAACATGCATCCTACAACCTGGTAATTCGAACTCCTAGAAAAATCCCTACAGGACACCAGGACACATGCACATCATGTTTTATGATAGCCAAAAAGTATCAACAACTCAACTGTCCTTACATGGGGGAAATGGACATAAATATTCTACAAGAGGAGAATGGATAAATAAATTGCAGTACTTTATATGACAGGATATCTCATGGCTGAGAAAATGAGTGAAGATATTAACCTGGATGAATTTTAGAAACCATTCTGTCAAAGTTTAAAAACAAAAAAACTAAGTAATATGTTATTTAGGACCTATTTATTTGTGGTAAAACTTGAAATAAAAGGAATAAATTATAAACAAAATTTAGAGTGGCAATTACTTCTTGGGAGAGGCAGATAAATGGTATGAGAAAGAAATCTCAGGGGACTCAGAATGTTCTGTCTTGAGTTGTATAGTATATCACAGGTGAGTTTTTAAAATTATTCTTCATTGCTTCCACAGGATGAAGATATACACATATAATATATAATTAATATGTTATGTTTGTTAATTATAAAATATATAACCATATATGATATATACTATATAATTAATACTAATATATAATATGTTAATTATATAGTATATATTGATTATATATAGTATATTAGTATTAATCATGCAGTATATTATATAGTCACCTTGCGTGGTGAGGTTCTACATTATAATTTTCTATATTTCCCATGGGCCAGGCATGGTGCCTCACACTTGTAATCCCAGCACTTTGGGAGACCTAAGTAGCCAGATCACTTGAGATCAGGAGTTCAAGACCAGCCTGGCCAACATGGCGAAACCCCGTCTTTACTAAAAATACAATAAATTAGGGGCATAGTGGTGTGCGTCTGTAATCCCAGCTACTCGGGAGACTGAGACAGCAGAATCACTTGAACCTGGGAGATGGAGGTTGCAGTGAGCCAAGATCCCGCCACTGCACTCCAGCCTGCATGACAGAGCATAACTCTATCTCAAAATAATAATAATTTTCTACATTTCCCTAATTGCTTAAATATTAATGCAATATTATCATAATGAAAAGACAGCGATTTTTAAATAATGTCTAGAAATCACAGTTTTTTGAAACCTGATCTGAACCTTCAGTCTAGTTTCATGCTGTGGGAGAGATAATCTCTAAAGATTTGACTAGATTGCTATCTAGTTGACAAGTAGGTGCAAAAATGCTAACACACAAATTTCAGCTATGCCAACATTGCCTTTATTTATTTATTTAATTTTTTTTTAGAGAGAGTCTCGCTCTGTTGCCCAGGCTAGAGTGCAGTGGTGCCATCTCAGCTCACTGCAAACTCCACCTCCTGGGTGCAAGCGATTTTCCCTGTCTCAGCCTACCAAATAGCTGGGATTACAGGCACATGACACTATGCCCAGCTAATTTTCGTATTTTTAGTAGAGATGGGGTTTCACTGTGTTGGCCTGGTGGTCTTGAACTCCTGACCTCAGGTGATCCACCTGCCTCAGCCTCCCAAAGTGCTGGGATTACAGGCATAAGCCACCGTGCCCAGCCGCCAACATTGCCTTTAAATATTCAGTATCCCTTAATCAGTATTCCTTCCTTCCTATCTTTTGAAGATATCTTTCCATTTTTATGTTGAGGCTTTTATCCTTACTATTTCCAACATCTCTAAGGTTCCCTTGAATTCTAAAATTCAGTTAGCTCAGAAGTCTTGCATGAAAACAGAGTCTTTTTTTTTTTTTCTCAGCCCTTTAGCAACATCTAGTGGGTATTTAGAGACAGGATGAGGCAACATTTTCCTACATAAGGATCAACCATATAGATGGCAAATTTGGCTTAGCAAAAAAAAAAAAAAAACCCTTAAGTCCTCAAAACAAATAAAATCTCTCCTGTGATTAAGTAATTTTACATGGATGGGTGTATGTAAACACTTAAAGTACAGCTGGCATTTTCTCATTTAGCCTGCCGTAAACATAGACAGAGTTTGTTACTACATTACATAATGGCCATTATCATGATGAACCTTATGAAAGGCCTTAAGCAAGAGTACCAGCACAGTATGCAAACTCCCAAAAGCAAAAAGGAAGAACTTGTGTAGAATGGCATCTTTCAGGAACAGAAATCTCTAGTAGGCATAGAAGCAGAGAGTAACAGAGGAGAGTGGGCTAGGGAGGGAGTACAAGAAGAAAAGAATAAAGCAAAATCATTGGGACTGATAGATTTATAGAATCCAGAGTTCTTATCCTAAGATAACTGCAGCCCAGTCATTGCTCACTTAACCAAGAGTAGGTTTCTCTTCATCCTTCAAGCCTGCTCCCCCCAAAATCTTTGCCATCTTTCCCTTTGTCTTGCTGCATTACCTATCTCATCTCTCTTTCACTGGGGGTTCTGGTCCCAGGTAGATGATGGATGACAGCTGATGACTGAGAGAAAAGAAGCTCCCAACCTCTGTCTGTAGAAGTAAATGAAGAAACTGTAACTGCAACCTCTTCTGTTCCCATCAAACCTGGAGTCCTAACAAAAGCAGCTCTTTTCCTAGAAAGCTGGTAACACATTCCTAAAAATAGTTTGCATCCTGACCTTTATATCATAGGTGGAGACTCTCTCAACATTATCCAGTTATAAGAAGGGGATGACCTGAGAGTCAGGCATCCTGGCCTCTTTAGCCTCATTACTTTTTAACCCTATTATCATAGACACTTTATCTAATCTCTTTGTGCCTCAATTTCTCTATCTACAAACTAGATATGATTAATCATATCCTTGCAATTTTCATAAACAGTTCTCCATGATCAATTAACATTTATGAAGATGTTTACTTGTAGAAAAAAAAAAATCCATGAAGCCTAGATAATAGGATTAGTATTCCCATGCACATGTGTGAAACAAATACCTGTTTATGGCTATCCACATGCAGTGCTGGGCTAAGCTCCACACAAGCTCGGTAAACCCAGTTTTGCAGTCTAGGACTGTGTTGTTCCAATTTGGCTTATGATGGGAGAACATAGAACATTATTAAGGAATTTTTGAGGCAGTATGTTTGGGAGTCAGCAAATGTGAGTTAGGGGAAGGGAGGAACTGTCCTATCAGATATTAAAATAT
Organism: Plecturocebus donacophilus; assembly: GCA_004027715.1. Lineage (NCBI taxonomy): Eukaryota > Metazoa > Chordata > Mammalia > Primates > Pitheciidae > Plecturocebus > Plecturocebus donacophilus. The sequence continues at coordinate 18,608 of PVKP010038551.1, forward strand.
ATTTTAAAGCTCTGTTGTTTAAAATATCGTGATATACTGGGTCAGGGATAGACAGACAGCTCAGTGAAAGATAATGGGGACCCCATAAACAGATCTATGCATGTATAAAAATGCTTGGCAATGTAGATAGATAGGGAAAGGAGGAAATATTTAAGGCACAGTGTTGGAACCATTAGTTATTTGCGTATGAAAAATTGATTCTGGATCCATACCTCAAACTGTACACAAACTCAATTCCAGACAGATCAATGAAAAAGCCAAATTTTAAAAAAATCTGAAAGAAAATACAAAATATTTTTATATAATCTGAAGACAGAGAAGAATTTCATAAACAAGACACAAAAAACTAAATTCATAAAGATTGATAAACAGTTTGCTCCATAGAAATTAAGAATTGTGTTCTTTGTTGCTGTTGTTGTTGCTGTTGTTTGAGATAGAGTCTCTCTTTGTCACCCAGGCTGGAGTGCAGTAGCATGAGCTCAGCTCACTGCAGCCTCCATCCACTGGGTTCATGCAATTCTCATGCCTCAGCCTCCCAAGTAGTTGGGATTACAGGTGTACACCACCACACCCAGCTAATTTTTATATTTTTAGTAGAGACAGGGTTTTGCCATTTTGGCCAATCTGATTTCAAACTCCTGACCTCAAGTGATCTGCCTATCTCTGCCTCCCAAATTGCTGGGATTACAGGAGTGAGCCACCAGGCTCAACAAGAATTATGTTCTTTGAAAAGACATGGAGAGAGTAAAAAAAGGCAATGCATAAGCTGGCAAAAAATGTTGCAGAACATATAACCAGAAAATTAATATCTAGGTTATATAAAGAACTCTTCTAAATCAGTAAGAAATCAAACAATCCAATAAAAAAGTGGGCAAAGATTATGAACAGGCATTTCTCACAAGAGGAAATATAAATGGTGGGTAAATACGTGAAAGGATGTTGAACTTCATTTGCAATGAGTAAAATGTAAATTGAAATTAAAAGTAATATCAGGAGAGATCCAAGATGGCCACGTGGCGGCAGCTCAGGATTGTAGCTCCCAGTGAAAGCACAGAGAGCGAGTGGATGCCGCAACTGCAGACGAATTTTTGATACCCACAGACTGGGAGATTCCTGGCGAAGGAGCCACAAGGGTTGCCAGCGCGACTCTTTTGGCCGGCGCGGCGCTTCTCGGTGCGGATTGTAGGGGACTGGATGCCCTTTTAGTCGGGCTCGGCTGGTCCAATCCCCACAAGGAGAACAGCAATTGGAAGCGCTGAGGACCGAGAACAAGCACAGCTAAACCCGGGAAGGCCCAGCTCTGTGGGGAAGGGGCGCCCCCTGAAGGAAAACTAAGAAACAGAAAAAACTTCTTCACCAACAAGCCGGACGTCCACTCAGAGACCCAATCTGAAAGTCGGCAATTACAAAGACGACAGGTGGATAAATCCACAAAGATGGGAAGAAACCAGTGCAAAAAGCCCGAGAACACCCGAAATCAGAATGCCTCTCCTCCTACAGGGGATCACAGCTCCTCATCAGCAAGAGAACAAGGCTTGACGGAGGATGAGTGTGATGAAGTCACAGAATCAGGCTTCAGAAGGTGGATAATAAGAAACTTCTGTGAGCTAAAAGAACGTGTTCTAACACAATGCAAAGAAACTAAGAACCTTGAAAGAAGATTTAACAAAATGTTAACGAGAATGGACAACTTAGAGAAGAACATAAGTGAATTGATGGAGCTGAAAAACACAACACGAGAACTTCGCGAAGCATGCACAAGTTTCAACAGCCGAATTGACCAAGCAGAAGAAAGGATATCAGAGGTCGAAGGTCAACTCAATGAAATAAAACGAGAAGGCAAGATGACAGAAAAAAGGGTAAAAAGGAATGAGGAAAGTCTCCAAGAAATATGGGACTATGTGAAAAGACCTAATCTATGTTTGATAGGTGTACCTGAATGTGACAAAGAGAATGAATCCAAGCTGGAAAATACTCTTCAGGATATTATCCAGGGAAACTTCCCCAACCTAGCAAGGCAGGCCAATATTCAAGTCCAGGAAATACAGAGAACACCACAAAGATATTCCTCAAGAAGAGCAACCCCAAGGCACATCATCGTCAGATTCACCAGGGTTGAAATGAAGGAGAAAATGCTAAGGGCAGCCAGAGAGAAGGGTCGGGTTACCCACAAAGGGAAGCCCATCAGACTCACA
>PVKP010038552.1:0-20804 GCA_004027715.1 Plecturocebus donacophilus
GGCTCCAAGCAAGCATTGGTGATCTTGCTAATGTTACCTTTATGGTCAACTTACACTACCCTATACATGTTATTTGCTTAAAGTATTGTTTAGATAATTATACAATATAAAGGTGATATAAAAAGCATAATGGCTCTTAATTTTATTATTAAATGCATTCACTTTAAACATATAAGAGTAGGAGATATGTTTAGGTCCCTACCCAAATTTCATCTCAAATTGTGATCCCCACACGTCAAGGAAGAGACCTGGTGGGAAGTTATGGGACCCTAGGGATGGTTTTCTCCATGCTGTCCTCATGACATTGAGTGAGTTCTCATGAGATCTGTTGGTTTTGTAAGTGGCCATTTCCCCTGCTCTCTCCTGCCACCATGGGAAGATGTGCCTTGTTTCCTTTTTTTCCACCATGATTGTATACATTTCCTGAGGCCACCCCAGCCACATGGAACTGTGAGTCAATTAAACCTCCTTCCTTTATAAATTACCTAATCTTGGGCAGTTCTTTACAGCAGTGTAAAAATGGCCTAGTATGGTAGGCATCAGTTATATGAAATTCTAGAGGGTAAATAATCTAAGATAAACAGTTGCAATGTCATTTAATTACAGTGTCATGTACAGTCATCGGATCTTGCTGAATTCAGGTGTCTATACATAGTAGTGATTGGTGACATAGAAATACTAGATTAAATTGATAGCTATTGACCAAGTTTAGAAGAATGGACATGGGAGCTGAATTGGCTGTCAGTTCATATTCTGTTACTATATTATCATTTCAAAAGCACATTAAAAAGTGCCACTCTCTACCTTTCTCACTTTGTTCTCTTATTTGAGGAATAAAAGGAGTGAAATGGAAACAAAGTGTAAGTTCTTTCTTAGTAAAAAGCACATTATCTTCTCAAGACAACTTTAATTAGAAGGCCATAGCTGCATAACTTATAGGAGTAGCTAGATTTTGAATTTGGAGCCCATCTCTAGGAGGCAAATGAATAGAGACCAAAAGGAAGGTATTGAAGGGGACAGGAAGGTTAAGGGCTCAGCTGGAAACCAAGTTATAATCACAGCTCAATATTTTACAATTGCTTTCTTATAAATATACAAGCCAGGCCAGAGGCACCCCACATTTATAGTAAATGTTGATAATGTATTATCATCATGAGAACTATTTTTTATTCTTTCTGAGGTAAGCAAAGTCCAAATTTCATGTCTTCTCAGTTTACTTTTCTAGTTTTATGTATTTATTGCACATTTGATTTTGAGGGGCTGTTTCATCTGTGTGTCAGGTTGGCATGAGGTAAGAAAGTTCTCACTAGTGAATACCACTCATAGGATGATGGTTCTGCCTTCCAGATATACTTGGGACATACATTCAGTGTTTTGTATTTGCCTATCAGGATGAGTTGCAAATTATATCAGTGGTAGTATTTTCAAAATAGCAGTTTTTACACTCTTATTCTCCTAACAATTGAATAGTTTTTTCATATAGAATATTCTGCAGAACTCCAAAATCTAATTATATATGAAAACACTGATTCAACAGACAGGTAGTTGAAAATAGTAACAGCCTGCTATACACTTTCACTGCAATCATTATTTATCCAGAAACATGAAAGAGATGGTAAGAAATTTTCATTTCAAAATTTAATCACCAACAATATCTAACTGTATTTCTTATTATAAACATCAAAGTCAGACAGGTAGCACATAAAACTTGTAATAAGTCCTAAAAATTTATAATTCAACAACATTAAGACATGATCTGCTAGAAATTAAATTCTTATTGAAAAATTAACTATTACATGATAAGACTATGTTCCAAGCAGATGAGTCTGAATCTCACCTGGCATAAACATGGAAGGGTCATGTTATTGCAGGACTGGGTTACCGAGATGGGAAAAATGCATTATTACATAAATCTTATAGATGATACAGTTTACTGTGATAAGCACAAAGGATGTGCACTTAGCAAATTATACCAGGAGATATAAGGTTGTGGGATGTTCAAGGATCATAGATTCTCTGTTCTCCTTGGCTCTCCCTGTATGAGATTCTATCTGGTTGCAAGAAACCCAGAGTAGGGCCTCTTCTATCCTTTTATAATTCAAATCTGTCACCCTGAAACACCAGCCTGATTCCCTAACACGATTGCAAAATTCCATTAACCAGCCCTTGGAGTAACTTAGTAACAGTGGTTTTCTTTACTTCACCACTAGCATCATCTTGCTACACTGCCACAGATTATGTAATAATGACCAGGTGTTGCACATGCCCACTGTGGGCTAGCTTAGCATATAGGCCTCAATAAAGCCGTTCACATATGTGGGGGTTTGCTTACACATCTGAAGAATGAGGGTAAATCAGGCACTGACTTTAAAAAAAGAAAAAGGCCACTGTACTTCAGCCTGGGTGACGGAGTGAGACTCCATCTCAAAAAAAAAAAAAAACTTCTATAAAAATCGTTGTGCATAAATAATTTTCTACTAAGTATTTCCTAGTAAAAATATAGATTAGCACTATCATTTAGAGAAATACTTTTCCTCAAAGTAAAATTTAGAACAATATACTCTAGACTGAAGATTTGGGTGGTTATTTACATCCAATCTCATTCTCATGGGAAATTTTGAGCTACTCTATCATGGGGATTTAAGGGGTGGCTTGGACAAGGTGCTCACTTTGGAAATACATGACAAGGTTTGGGTAGTGGAGGAAGGCATGGGGTGAATATTCACTAAAGCCATTTAGTTTGCTCACTCAGAAGATAAGTTGAAAGGATGAAAAGCATCTAGAAATGGAAGACAAAGTCAATAGTAGAATTGAGACAGTGTGAAAACAGGTGGACATGGAGCATAAAGGGGTCTCTTGATTGATTTTCAAGCACAAGATTCTATTAGATTCTTTCTTTTGGAAGGTAGGTATAAACATATGTTTATGTATGTGCAATCATTTTTTTTCCTTTTGCAGAGAATCCTTGATCTAATGTAGGTATTATGGTCAGTATAGTTAGTGGGTATAAATCAACAAACGAACAGATCTCATAAACCAGTTCAATTAAAGAACATTAATAACTAATAATCACGTGAGAAGATAGGGCATGTTTAGGCCACTGCATACAAACAGAGGAAACATTTTTAAAAAATTTAAGTTTTCAGAATACATGTGCAGGATGTACAGGATTGTTACATAGGTAAATGTGTGCTATGGTGGTTTGCTGCACCTGTCAACCCATCACCTAAATTAAACCCTGCATGCATTAGCTATTTATCCTGATGCTTTTCCTTCCTCCACCTTCCCAAAGGTCCCAGTGTGTGTTGTTCCCTTCCCCTGTGTCCATGTGTTCTCATAGTTCAGCTCCCACTTATAAGTGAGAACATGTGGTGTTTGGTTTTCTGTTCCTGTTAGTTTGCTGAGTATAATGGCTTCTAGCTCCATCCATGTCCCTGCAAAGGACATGCTCTTGTTCCTTTTTATGGCTGCATAGTATTCCATGGTAGATATGTACCACATTTTCTTTATCCAGTCTACCATTGATGGGCATTTGGGTTGGTTCCACGTCTTTGCTATTGTGAATAGTGCTGCAATAAGCATAGGTCTACATGTACCTTTATAATAGAATGATTTATATTCCAAAGGAAACATTTTATATGAAAAATATACAATATAATATGTATATGGGAGTAAGTAATTCTGGGAGTAAGACAGTGTAATGCAGTTTGTTGGGTTGTTGCAAGGCTTCTAATGCTCTGCTCCCAAACATGACTTTCTTTTCTTCATTCTTCTTTTTGACAAGAATACTTACAAACTTGGTAGAGTAGAAACAATGACATAGAATATATGTTCTTAGTAGGTTAACAGGTTGTTAAAGTACCTCTTGATGGGACAGGGCCAGAAAGTATCATGAATAACCAACTGTTCATTTTATTCCAAGAAGGTGTTGGGTAAATGACTCTGGTTTCTGGCCAGGTGTTAACAACCTGAGCTAGTGGCAATGGAGACTTGCTGTGTCACTTTGGAAAGCATGTGTTTACAAACATTGTTGCTCTTTCTGATAGCAGACGTTCGCATCATTTGCCACAGCTGAGAAGGCAGGCATCTCCCACAAAGTTGCTTGGATGACAGATCCTTCTTGCATGGATGCTCTGAGTTAACTACTTTTCTAGAGATTCCTTTCCAGCTCAAGCTGAGATTACAGAAACCATTCAGCAAATGAACACTGACTGGACCAGCTGCTCCATATATAACATATTGAGGCTCTTCAACTTGTTTGAAGCCTGGTACAATTTATCTGCACAGGTGCTGCAGGTGGAAAGCTATTAAATTTTCATTTATGTTGGCATTTCACAGGCATTCAAGCCTTCCAGAGCTGGAATGGGTTGCCATCTTAAATGATAGGATTCATAGGAAGTTCAAATCTTATGGAGAGAAAAGGGAACATGTAGGCAATGACCTCGTTGGCTCATAATATCTCCTTGGTTTCTGAACTTATTCAGTGTTTTGTCCTCCCTGCATTCCAAATGCTGCTGTGCCAGTTTCATTAACTGACTAACCTTGCTTTTCATTTTAATGACAAACATTTATTTTTTTAATTATTATTTTTTTAATTAATAGAGATGGGGTTTCACCATGTTGGCCAGGCTGGTCTTGAACTACTGACCTCGTGATCCACCCACCTTGGTCTCCCAAAGTGCTGAGATAACAGGCATGAGTCACTGCGCCTAGCTGACAAACATTTCTAATGTCCAAATAATAAACACTGGTCTCAATAGTGACTGCTGACTTTGATCACTGGTCATCTGCTAGTCAGCTCTAACTTAAAGACTTGCCTGAAGTTATCATTCTATGATGCTATATAAAAAAACTGATTAAAAATGACCTAAAAGACTAGACTCACATATGAATGGATTATTATTTTCACCCAGACACAGATGAAAGAGACACAGATAGAATAAATACATCCTATTCTGGAGCAGGGCATGTCTAGAATGAGTAGAAAAGAGAGAAAAATATGAAAATCGGTAAGCACATGAGGAACTGGGAGTAAAGTGACATTAAAAATTCCTTTAAGCTTTCTTAAGAAATGATTTTAACCTTTAGTCTGAATGTTAAACACAATGGAACCCGTTGAACTCTTGATTATATGGTGGGAGTCCTATACTTGCTTTATGAGATGGATACATACGTTGGGTCTTTTGATCTCGTCTGTGTTTCTGTATTAGAAAGAATATTAAGATAATAGCTACATGTCATAGGGGACTTACAATATTACAGTGCTCTGTGCTGTGATACTTCTTTTATTCTCTCTCCATCCTCCTACTTCTCCTCAGAACATATAGAAGAAGGTAGAAATTTTCTAAACTGCTTTTATCTTTAAATATTTACCATGTGTCTGGCCCTCTGCTAAGCATATCGTCTTCATCACCTCACCTAATGCCCTCAACAAGCAACAGAAGTAAGCATTATTGGCACCATTTTATGGAAAGGAAGCTGAGGCTCACAGAGTAGAGAAACTCATGCAAGTTTCTGTAACTAGTAAGTGAAACAGCTGAGGTTCAAATCCATGTCTCACTGCAAAAGCCTTTTTACTCCCACCTGACTGATAAGCATCAACTTTAAATCAATGTTTTCTTTAAAAAAGTTTAGAGAAAAAGAGACCAAGTCTTTGATTTGAGTCGAAAAGGAATTCCATAGATCTGAATATTAAGATACCTTTAAGTTATGAAATAAGAAACAATGTGAAGAAGGGCAGGCATTCTCAGGAATTGGAATAGTTTCTCTTCCCATAGCCTTGTGCCTGTTTCATCAAATATGAGTTGATTATGGTTCAATAAAAAAGACACCTGAGCCTTAAAGCTGAAGAACGTAAAGACATCTTTTGAGACTTTACAGTCAGTGAATGTCAGTGAATGTTTGATTCTTCACTATTGCTATGTATTAAGGGCAAATATAGATCTAATAACAGAACATAATTTATTCCTCTCAGTATTCTAGACAGAAAGTGCATTAAGCAGCAGTGACCTCTACTCAAGAGAAATGTGGCTGGAGAGTCAAAGGCAGTGCCAACAATTGCTCACCCAAAAAGCACTGCTCCTGTGGATTGATAGATGTCTTTGGGATCAAATGTGGCAGTTGTCTTGGAGGGCTTAGGAAGGTTGAATGCTGAGAAATGATGGCCCTATGGATGGTTATTGTGAAATAGATCTTTGTTAGGCAGGCAGGGATTTGTTTTAAGATCCGAAACACTGAAATGGCTATCTTACCACATGGAACATGGCTTTTATGATGGGAATATTCAGCAACCTGAGGTCAAGAGAGGTTTCAATAAAAAGAGGAAAGGCACATAGGTCAATTACATTTTGTCCATCTGGACAGGCTTTTGCCTCTGAAGCTTGGCATGTCTTTGGACACAGTACATCCTTCTGTGGTGTACTTTAGGCATTGTGGGCAGGTGTTTGGTTACTGCTGTGCTACCAGTGGATCAGGAGGACTGCTTGCTGATGGAGCTCATTGACAGCTCCTTGGGCATCTTCTTGTTGTTCTTACCCTCCAGGAGGCATCATGCCTTCATTGTCCTCTACTGCTCACCTGAGGCAAAGCAGGTGCTTTATCCTCTGGTACCACCATGAACCTGGGGCATGGCATCTGCCCTTGAGGCTGATTGGGTCAAGCATTTAATATTTGTACACTTAAACCTTGCCAAAAGCTAAATGGGCACAACATTTTCTTGAAACTTATTCTTTACATTTGACAACTAATTTTTTTTTAAGGTTTTACCAGCTTATTTTGTTGGCACTTTCTATTATTTTTTGTGAATTTTCTATTAATTCTCCATTCACACAAGTAACAAATTTGATGTGCCCTTTATTCGTCATCATTTCAGGTTACTCAATATCTGTGGATATTTAAACTTCTTTAAGCACGTTTCATGGTGGCATTGGCCATTACAAACAAATGTTGAAGTTCTCAGAGCCCTGCAAAGCAGGGAATATGGAAAAAAAAGAATCTTCACTTTTCTAGAGGAAGTGGTACCAGAACTTCCAGTATTCTAAAACGTGTAAAATAATTGCTGTTTAAAACCACAAGACTGTTTAAGCACCTATAATGCAGTTTTGTTTCAGAAGGATATCATTTAGTTTCTCTGTATTACATGCAGTATCTGATAAGTAATTCCCCAGTGCCTGTACCTTCATCCTGTTAGGAGTTTAAAGACTTTATTCTCACAAATTATATAGCTGGCTTTTGTTTATGCTCTTATAATAAGTGGTTTGGTGCCTGTTATAAGTAACCTTGCAAGTAATGTTCTGGAATGATCAGGTCCACTAAAATCTTTTTGGCCTGGAATGTATTCATTGATCCTACCCACCTCCTTGTGCTCAGCTTAGCTTGAGCTTCCTTACTTGTTTCCACTAATTTCCCTCCAAGTCAGAGTCCCTATAATCAGTACTACCATAGCAGGTACACTCAAAGTTCATTCACCCTGATGTATTATAGATTCCCATATCTACCAAACACAGTGGGAATATACTGTGTAAAGGGAGTATGTCAAGTTCTTCTGGCTGGCATCTCATGAGACTCACTTGGTATATTGGCTAATATGCTTTTAAGAGTCTCGTAATCTTTGTCTTTAGAAAAAACATTTTTAAGCTGTGGAAAAAATGAGACATAATATAAAAGTTACCATTTTAACTATTTTATAAAAGTATACAGTTTAAGGGCATTCACATTTAGAACATTCACATTGTTCTGCAACCATCACCACCATCCATCTCCAAAATATTTTTTAGCTTACAAAACTGGAACTGTGTACCCATTATATAATAACTCCATATTCCTCCCTCCCCCAACCCCTGGAAACCACCGTTCTACTATCTCTATGAATTTGACTGCTTGAGATACCTCACCTAAGTGGAATTATATAGCTTTTGTCTTCTTGTGACCAGGTTATTTTACTTAGTATAATGTCTTCGAAGTTCATTCATGTTGTAGCATGTATCAGAATTTCCTTCCTTTTTAAGTCTAAATAATATTCTATTTTATGTATATACTACATTTTGTTTATCTATCATCTGTTGATGGACACGTTTGTTGCATCTACCTTTTGGCTCTTGTGATTAATTCTGCTATGAACATGGGTATACAAATACCTGTTCAAGTTCTTGTGTTCAGTCCCTTTAGGTATATACCCAGAAGTGAAATTGCTGGATTATATGATAATTCTATTTTTAACTTTTTGAGGAACTGCTATGCTGTTTTTCACAGTGCGTTCACTATTTTATATCACCAAAAGTGAACAAGTGTTCCAATTTCTCTACATCTTTGATAACATTTATTTTCTGTTTTTTTTTTTAAATTAAATAATAGCCATTTGAATGGATGTGAAATGGTATTTCCATGTGGTTTTAAATTTGCATTTCTTTAATGATTAGTGATGTTGAGCACTTTTTCATGTGCTTATTGGCCATTTGTATATCTTCTTTAGAAAAATGTCTATTCAACTCCTTTGCCCCTTTTTAATGTGTTGTTTCACTTGTTGAGTTATAGGAGTGAGTTATTTGTATTTTCTGAATGTTAACCCTTTATCAAATGTATATGCATATATAATCCTTTATCAGGTATATATATATAATATACATATATATATATAATATTTTATTTTTGAGACAGACTCTTGCTCTGTTTTCCAGTCTTGAAGTGCAGTTATGTGATCACAGCTCCCTGCAACCTTAAACTCCTGACCTCAAGCAATCTTCCCACCCTGGCCTCCCAAAGTGCTGAGTTTACAGGCATGACACACCATCCTAGCCTTAGATATATATTTACTTCCTTTCCATGGGTTCTCTTCTCACTGTATTGATAGTGTCCTTGATACATAAAAGTTTTAGATTTTGACATAATACAATTTATCAATTTCCCTTTGCTGCCTTGGCAGCCATTATTATTATTTTTTTTACATTGACTCTCTTCATAGTGTTTTTATCTTGATGGAAAAATTTTGGTTACTTTATCTTTTCTTAAGCTTTATGTTACAGACCTTTAATTAACCTCGCTGCCTGAGATGCTTTTCATTCCTGTAGATTTTGACGTCCAGACTGAATTGTAGCTCCTTATGGAGTGCCAGCAAGCAGGCTATGGGGCCAAGGGACCTTACATGCCAAGGTGACTTCTATTTATGTTCTCTTCAAAATTGGAGTTCTATTCTAAACAGTAACACTTTATTTGGTTGGCTCGATAGCCTCAGGATTCCACCATCTTTTTAATCTATTGATTCATCATTCCCTGGTGCTTATAATTTCAATTTGTGCAGTTTGTTTAATTCCTATTGGTGTCATCTGAAAAATTAATGAGTGTACTAGATACCCTTGTCTAGGTTAGGTTTGGGTTTTTTTTTTGAATATTGTATTATTTAAACTTTTCTACATCTTTCTCCCATACTTAATTATTTCTTACTACATTGTTTCATAAATAACCCTTTCAAATCTGTAATTTGAACTAACTCTTAGGTAACTTCTGAATTCGACAAAATAATTATTATTTTTTCACTAATAACCCTTTCTGGCACATTTTGTATACAGAATTACGTGTTAACTGAAATTTTTTCCTTAGTAACCTAAAACTTTAGTGAAACTCTAAAAAGCAAGAAATCCTGAACAATAGTGGGCGTGTATAAGAACAAGTTACAATTTTAGAAACATATTTCCCCATATTACAACTCTTCTTAGTTGGAAATGATCCAGATATTAAATGAGCATTAAAAATAATTTTAAGATTTTAAGTTACACAAAAAGTTTACCTAAAACATTTATCCCATTCGCTGTACTTATTACTTTCAATGAAGGAGACATGGGACATCAATTAACATATGTAAAACGAACATTGATTTGGTCTGGAAAGGTGGGACAACTCGAGGTGAGGAGTCTTGGGGGTTTTCAGATCACAGGTTGGTGACAAATGGTTGGATTTTTTAAGTTTCCAATTAGCCTTTCCAAAGAAAGCAATCAGATATGCATTTATCTCAGCGAGACTGAATAGAATGGGAGGCAGACTCACCCTAAGCAGCTCCTAGCTTGAATTAACATTGACATTTAAAAATATCTAGCAAAGACAAACATAAAAATTCAGACAAAATGTATGCTGACAAATCTGAAGGCATTTCTATTTTTATTCCACCAATAATTTTAAAGCTAGCTTGTTTAGTAAAGTTATACTTTAAGTCATGTGAACTTGAAAATTGCTTATACTTATTTACTTAATTTATAAGCGCTCTTTTACTTGTAAGCCAGTTTGGTACACACAACATATAACAATAAGTGTACATACAAATAAACACATATAGCCATGTATACACACATCAGTGAAGATCCAATAGCTTGAAACCTTAGCCATGAGATACAAGCTTGCTGGTTTTACTTTGCCCCAATAGATAATCCAAGGAAGGCTGTGAAATTTTGGGTAAAGCAGTCTCCATGGCAGTTTGATTTTTAAAGGCTAGACCTCCCCAGATTCCAAGGAGCACTGGGGCCAAACAGTATGAAAGGAGGGCATCACCACATGTTAACCAGGGCCCCTGCTTACAACAAGAGCACAAAAGCCTGGATACCTGCAACACCATTCCACTTTCCCATTAGACAGCAAACTTCAGATTTTAAACACATTTGGGGTCAAGCAGCGTTGCAACTGCAAGAGAAAATTCTAAGAAGGGTTTAATACTAGACCTCAGAACCTCTGCCAAGAGCATCTTCTTTTGAGAGTTTGTGGTCCACAGAAGGCATAGAGAATCCTCCTGTGGGGTTCAATCTTCAGAGTTCCAGATGTCTCTGACCTTAGGTGGGCGCCACATGCAGGTTTCCCCTCCAAAGCATACTGTGAGGTTTATAAGAATAGCCACAAACTGTAATGAGAACTGAATTTCAGGTGAGCCATTTGTTTCTTAGCCAGTTGAATACAATAAGGGAAGAATTTAGCATATGAAAAAAAGGTTTAAGTTGTGTGAAACGTGCCAGTTTGCTGAGCTGTGCCACATGTAGGGATCAGGGACCTCAGGTGGAAAAGATTTTTTAAAAAAGTCCTTCCTCCTTCAGGGGAGCGTGATTCTTCCCATTCATTCCTAGCCCTTCAGGTAACATCGGGGAGTGACCTCAGCCAATTGCCCTCAAGTTCTAAGGTGCTACTAGGAAACAGCTGCTGTAAGACTCTTTCTCCAGGCTGGCTTGCCAAAATATGTTAATGGTGGAGGCTGTCCGGGTTCTTGGCATTTTTAACAAATTCGACAAAATGCATAAACAAAGCAAGGAAGGAAGGGATTTATTGAAAATGAACATACACTCCACAGTGTGGGAGCAGGCCCAAGGACAGGGGCTGAACGGTCAGGTTTTTTTTTTTTTAATATTTTTTAAAGAAACGAAACCCCCTTTCAAACAGAGGCTTAAGCGAAAGCTCAGCACAGCTGAAAAGAGCAGCAGCTGCTCTGTTTGGGGCAAGGGATAAAGAAGTTCAGACTCCTGCTTTCCCTCCTCCAGTTCCTAAAGCTTTTCTTCTGAATTTGGATAGAGGCCTTATGAAGTCTACTCAGAAGAGAAAGACCTGCTGATAAGGTAGGAAGTGGAACACAGTCGTTCACTCCTTCTTCCCCAACCCTACATTAAAGCAATTCTGCTTTCATATGTTAAATGTATTTAGAAATCCATGTAACATTCAACTTAAACAACAGGGTTCTCTGTGTGAAACAACTGTTCAAAGATCTGCAATCTAGTTCACATGCCAAAACGTCAACCCACATAGAGCTGAGGACTTGTAACCATGATACAACTCTATGACACCCCAATGTGGATAGTAACTCAGGTGAGTAGCTCAAATAGAAAAGATTGAAAACCTAAAGGAGAGTCATCTGGCAAGGAGACCACCTACTGAGACATGCAACTCTTAGTTTTAATGATAGAAATTGTAAACTGGAAGGTAACTTAGAGATCACATAGCCCAGAGGCTGCAAATGATGTATTGGTATGTATAGCATTTTAAAAATTAGTCACCAGCATTTAAAAAAATCAGAAATGTTTATATTAAAATCTTGATTCCTAGCTTCTCTTGAAAAAAAAATCACATCTGACAACACTAGGCCCAAAGTCTTATATAACAGTAATAAATCACCAGGGAGCTTAAAAATTCCCAATATCCAGTCAGCATCCCAGACAAATGATAATCTTTGGGGATAGTATCTAGACATCATTTATTTTATATTGTGGTCAAAAAAACCCCTACATAACATTCAGTTGACTGCTTTAATCATTTTCAAGTTTACAGTTCAGAAATGTTACATATATTCACACTGTTGTGCAACAGATCTCTAGATATTTTTCATTTTAGAAAATTGAAACTCTGTACCTATTAAACATGAATTCTCCCCCTCTTCCCAAGCCTTAGGCAACCACTTTTCTATTTTCTTTTTCTATAATTTTGACTACTTAAAATACATTAGATGAATGGGACTGTACATTATTTGTTCTTTTGTGACTGGCTTATTGCTGTGCTGAACCCCTATTAGCTCAAATAGGAATGGCACAAGGTTTGAGAGGTTGAAGAAGAGACCCAGAGTCAGTGAATGAGACATAGGGCTTTTTGGAACTTACATACAGGGTTGGTCCAGTGGCAGGGGGCTAGACAGAACTGCCACAGCTTGCAGAAAGCATGCAGATTATATAGCATTTTCACTTATCACCCTTCCCTCAACTGCCTCCACCTGACAATCTTCATTTAATCCAAACAAAGGGCCTTGATCACCTGTGCGGCCTGTGTTCCCTGGGATGAACAGGAGCCTCAGATGTTTCTAATAGATCAGGAATTAATCTCCAGGTTGATGATATTGAAAAGTCTGAACTCACTTTCAGGTGCATCTGTCATACCTAGGCATAGTCAGGGTATGCTTAAGTTATCACTGTCAAGTTAATCTATCATCTGCCATAAACTTTTTGTGCTTAACATACTACCCTTGAGATTCACCCAGGTTGTAGCATGTGATTTTCTTCTTTTAAAAAATGGTGTAATATTTGCAATATCAACAACACCAAGGTATATAGTCACCAGACTATCCAAGGTTCAATGCTAAAGAAAACTTAAAAGTAGCTAGAGAAAAAGGTTATATTATGTACAGTGCAAACCTCATCAGGCTAACATAAGATTTATCAGCAGAAACCTTAAAAGGCAGGGGAGATTGGAGGCCTGCTTTCAACATTATTAAAGAAAAGAAATTCCAACCAATAATTTTTTATATTGTCAAACTAAGCTTCATCAGTGAAGGAGAAATAAAATCTTTTCCAGACAAGCAAGTCTTAAGGAAAGTTATTACCACTAGACCAGCATTACAAGAGCTCTTTAAGGGAGTTCTTAACATGGAATCAAAAGTGTAATACCTGCTACCACCAAAATGCACTTAAGTAAATAGCCCATAGACCCTGTAAAGTAACCACCCAATAGAAAATATAAAGTAACCACCTAACAACTTTGCAATAGGGTCAAACCTCACATATCAATGTTAATCTTGAATGTAAATGGTCTAAATGCTCTACTTAAAAGGCTCAGAGTGGCAATTTGGATTGAAAACCAAGACCCATTTTTCTGCTATCTTTAAGAGAGCCGTCTCACTGACAACATTCATAGGCTCAAAGTAAAGTAAGAAAAGTATCTATCATTCAAACAGAAAACAAAAAAAGAGACAAAGTTGCTATTCTTTTGTCAGATTATACATAATTTAAACCAACAACAGTAAAAGAAGACAAAGAAGAACATTACATAATGATGCAGGGTTTAATTCTACAAGAAGGCAACTGTCTTAAACATATACACAACCAACATTGGAGCACCCAGATTAATAAAAACAAGTACTTCTAGACCTACAAAAGACTTACACAGCCATACAATAATAATAAGAGACTTCAACACCCCACTGACAGAACTGGACAGATCATCAAGACAGAAAACTAATAAATTATAGACTTAAATTTGGCATTTGACCAATTGGACCTAAAAGACCTAATAGAATACTCCACTTATCAATAACAGAATATACATTCTTCTCATCTGTATGTGGTATGTACTTTAAGATTAAAACATGCTGGCCAAAAGCAAGTCTCAATAAATGCAAAAAAATTGAAATAATTCCAACTATACTCTCCAATCACAATGGAATAAAATGAGAAATAAACAGCAAGAAGATCCCTCAAAACTGTACAATTGCATAGAAATTAAACAACTTGCTCCTGAGTTAATTTTGGGTAAAAAATGAAATTAAAGCAGAAATTTAAACATTTTTTTGAAATAAATAAAAATAAAGACCCAACATTCCAAAATCTCTGGGATGCTGTAAAGGAAGTGTTAAGAGAAAAGTTTATTAGACTAAATGCCTACTTCAAAAACTTAGAACAATCTCAAATTAAGAAACTAACATCACATCCAGAGGAAATAGAAAAAAAGAGCAAACTAACCACAAAGCTAGCAGAATAAAAACAACTAACATCAGAGAACTGAATGAAATTGAGACTCAAAAATCCATACAAATAATCAATAAACCGAAAGTTGGTTTTTGAGAGGATAAACAAGACTGATAGACTGCTAGCTACATTAACAAAGAGAAAAAGAGAGAAGATCCAAATAGACATAATCAGAGATGACAAAGGTGATATTACAGTTGATCCCACAGAAATATAAAATTCCTGGAATCACACAACTTCCTAAGACTAAACCAGAAAGAAACAGAAATCCTGAACAGGTCAATAATGAGTAATAAAATTAGTAATAAAAATTCCACCAACGAAATAAAGCCTTGGATAAGATGGATTCACAGGCCAACTCTACCAAATATACAAAGAGGAGCTGATATAAATCCTACTTACTATTCCCAAAAATCAAGTAAGGAGGACTCCTGCCTAACACATTCTATAAAATCAGTATCATTCTGATATCAAAATCTGGCAAAGACACAACAAAAAAAGAAAATTTTAAGCCAAAATTCCTGATGAACATATGATATTGTTTGGGTCTGTGTTCCTACCAAATCTCATGTTGAATTGTCGTCCCCTGCGTTGGAGGTGGAGTCTGGTGGGAGGTGGTTGGATCATGGGGTGGATTTCTCATGAATAGCTTAGCACCATCCCCTTGATGCTGTTCTCATGACAGTGAGTTCTCCTGAGATATGGTTCTTTAAAAGTGTGCAGCAACGCCCTTCTCACTTTCTCTTCCTTCTGCTCTAGCCATGTGAAGTGACTGCTCCATTTCACCTTCTACTATGACTTTTTTTTTTTTTTTTTTTTTTTGGGGATGGAGTCTTGCTTTGTCACCAGGCTGGAGTGCAGTGGTGCAATCTCAGCCCACTGCAACCTCCGCCTCCTGGGTTCAAGTGATTCTCCTGCCTCAGCCTCTGGAGTAGCTGGGACTACAGGCATGCACCACCATGCCCAGCTAATTTTTGTATTTTTTAGTAGAGACAAGTTTCACCATGTTGGCCAGGATGGTCTTGATCTCTTGACCTCTTGATCCACCCATCACAGCCTCCAAAAATGCTGGGATTATAGGTGTGAGCCACCACACCTGGCCACATTTCACTATAATTGTAAGTTTTCTGAGGCCTCCCTAGAAGGCAAGCAAATGCCAGCAGCATCATGCTTCCTGTACAGGCTGCATAAATGTGAACCAATTAAACCTATTTTCTATTAATTAATTAATTAACTTATGTATTTTTGTACTTTGGGCTCTGGGGTACATGTGCGCATCCTGCATCCTGAAGGATTATTGCATAGGTATATACATGCTATGGTGGTTTGCTGTCTCCATCCCCTGCTCCCCCCCACCCCATCGCTTACATCAGGCATTTCTCCCAATGTTGTCCTCCCTGCCCCTCACTCTTCCTCCCCTCCCCTCCACTCCACCCCCTAACCTAGTCCAGTGAGTGTTGTTCTCTTCCTTGTGCCCAAGTGTTCTCATTGTTCATCACCTGCCTATGAGTGAAAACATGTGGTGTTTGGTTTTCTGTTCTTGTGTCAGTTTGCTGAGAATTATGGTTTCTAGATTCATCTATGTCCCTACAAAGAACATGAACTTGTCATTTTTTATGGCTACATAGTATTCCATGGTGTATATATGCCACACTTTCTTTATCTAGTCTACCATTGCTGGGCATTTGGGTTGGTTCCACGTCTCTGCTATCTTAAACAGTGCCTCAGTGAACATACGTGTGCATGTGTCTTTATAATAGAATGATTTATAATCCTTTGGATATATACCCAGTAATGGGATTGCTAAGTCAAATGGAATTTCTATTTATAGATCATTGAGGAATTGCCACACTGTCTTCCACAATGGTTGAACTAATTTACTCTCCCACCAACAGTGTAAAAGCATTCCTATTTCTCCACATCCTCTCCATCATCTGTTTTTTCCTTTTTAATGATTGCCATTCTAACTGGCATGAGAGGGTATCTCAATGTGGTTTTGATTTGCATTTCTTTAATGACCAATGATGATGAACATTTTTTCGTATGTTTGTTGGCCTCATAAATGTCTTCTTTTGAAAAGTGTCTGTTCATATCCTTTGCCCACTTTTGAATAAGTTTGTTTTTTTTTCTTAAATCTGCTTTAGTTCTTTGTAGATTCTGGATATTTGCCCTTTGTCAGATGGGTAGATTGCAAAAACTTTTCCCATTTTGTTGGTTGCCAGTTCACTCTAAAGATTTTTCCTTTTGCTGTGCAGAAGTTCTTAAGTTTAATTATTTGGCTTTTGTTGCCATTGCTTTTGGTGTTTGAGTCATGAAGTCCTGGCCTATGCCTATGTTCTGAATGGTTTTGTCTAGGTTATCTTCTAGGGTTTTTATGGTGTTAGTTCTTATGCTTAAATCTTTAATCCATCTGGAGTTAATTTTTGTATAAGGTGTAAGGAAGGGGTCTAGTTTCAGCTTCCTGCATATGGCTAGCCCATTTTCCCAACACCATTTATTAAACAGGGAATCCTTTCCCCAATGCTTGTTTTTGTCAGGTTTGTCAAAGATCAGATGGTTGTAGATGTGTGGCATTACTTTCAAGGCCTCTGTTCTGTTCCTTTTCTCTATATCACTGTTTTGGTACCAGTACCATGCTGTTTTGATTACTGTAGCCTTGTAGCATAGTTTGAAGTCAGGTAGCGTGATGCCTCCAGCTTTGTTCTTTTTGGTTAGGATTATCATGCCTGTGCAGGTTCTCTTTTGGTTCCATGTGAAGTTTTAAGTGGTTTTTTTCACCACAATCAAGTAGACTTCATCCTGGGGATGTAAGGCCGGTTCAACATATGCAAATCTATAAATGTTATCCACCACATAAACAGAACCAAAGACAAAAACCACATGATCATCTCAATAGACGTAGAGAAGGCCTTCGACAAAATTCAACAGCCCTTTATGCTAAAAGATCTCAATAAACTAGGTATCAAAGAAATGTATCTCAAAATAATGAAACCTATTTATGACAAACCCACAGCCAATATCATACTGAAAGGGCAAAAACTGGAAGGATTCCCTTTAAAAACTGGCATTAGACAAGGATGCCCTCTCTCACCACTCCTATTAAATATAGTATTGGAAGTTCTTGCCAGAGCAAGTAGGCAAAAAAAAAAAAAAAGAAAAGAAATAAAGAGTATTCAATTTAGAAAAGAAGAAGTGAAATTGTCCCTATTTGCAGATGACATGATTGTATATTTAGAACACCCAACCCAAAACCTCCTTAAGCTGATAAGCAACTTCAGCAAAGTCTCAGGATACAAAACCAATGTGCAGAAATCACAAGTATTCCTATACACCAACAACAGACAAACAGAGAGCCAAATCATGAGCAGAATGCCATTTACAATTGCTACAAGAATAAAATACCAGGGAATACAATTGACAAAGGATGTAAAGGACCTCTTCAAGGAGAACTACAAACCACTGTTCAAGGAAATGAGAGCACACAAACAGACGGAAAAACATTCCATGCTTTTCCATGAAATGGAAAAACAGATGAAAAAACATTTCCATGGTTAGGAAGAATCAATATTGTGAAAATGGCCATATTGCCCATTGTAATGTGTAGATTCAATTCCATTCCCATCAAGCTACCAATGACCTTCTTCACAGAACTGGAATAAACCCATTTTCTTTATAAATTACCAAGACTCAGAAAACAATGTGAACACAGACTAAAACAGAAAAATTTTTATAGCAATTTCTATAGGAATGTAATATCAGACTAATACAGAAAATTGGTACGGAGAAGTGGGACATTGCTATAGTTATACCTGAAAATATGAAAGTGACTTTGGAACTGGGTAATGGGCACAGGTTGGAAGAGTCTGGGGGGCTCAGAAGAAGACAGATGAGGGAAAGTTTGAAACTTCCTAGGGACCAGCTGAATGGTCACAACCAAAATGCTGATAGTGATATGTACAGTGAATTCCAGGCTAATGAGTTCTCAAACGGAGATAAGGAACTTATTGGGAACTAGAATAAGGTTAGTTTTGTTATGCCTTAGCAAAAACTGGGCTGCATTTTGCTTCTGTCCTAGGGATCTGAGGAACTTTGAAGTTGATAGTAATGATTTAGGGTATCTGATGGAAGAAATTTCTAAGCAACAAAGCATTCAAGAAGTGGTCTGGCTGCTTCTAAAAGCCTGATCTTCCATGTGTTAGCAAAGACATGACCTGAAGATGAAACTGATACTTAAAAGGGACACAGGATGTAAAAGTGTGAAAAATTTGCAGTCTGGCCATGTGGTATAAAAGCCCATTTTTCATAAGAGTAATTCAAACAAGTTTTACTTATGTAAAAATCTGAATAAGTAAAAAGGAGTCAAGTAGTTAAGACAATGGGGAAAAGGCTTCAAAGACATTTCAGATAATATATAAAGAACTTAAGCAATTGAGCAAGCAAAAAACAAATAACCCCATTAAAAAAATGGAAAAAAGACATTAATGGACACTTCTCAAAAGAAGATTTACATGTGGCTAACAACATATAAAATGATCAACATCATTAATCATTAGAGAAATGAAAATCAAAGCCACAATGAGATGCCATCTCACACCAGTCAGTATGGCTATTATTAAAAAGTCATAAAATAACAGATGCTGGTGAGGTTGTGGGGAAAAGGGAATGCTGCTTGTATATTGTTGGTGGGAATGTAAATTAGTTCAACCACTGTGGAAAGCAGTTTGAGGATTTTTCAAAGTACTTAAAACGGAGTAACCGCTGAACCCAGAAATCCCATTACTGGGTATATACCAAAGGAATATAAATTATTCTACCAAAAGACACATGCACTTTTATGTTCTTGAAGCACTATTTGCAGTAGTAAAGACACAAAATTAGCTCAGATGCACATCAATGGTGGACTGGATAAAGAAAAATTGGTGTACATATACCATTGAATACTATGAAGCCATTAAAAAGAATGAAATCATCGATGTAGAATCTTTAGAGTTTTCTTCATAAAAGATTATGTCATCAGTGAACAGAGATAATTTTATTTCTTTCTTTTCAATTTGCATACATTTTATTGTACTTTTTTTTTATTTTATATTTTTTTCCCAATTGCTCTGGCTGGGACTTACAGCACTATGTTGAATAGCAGTAGTAAGAATGGACATTCTTGCTTTCTTCCTGATCTTAGACAAAAGTTTCAGTCTTTCACCATTGACTATGGTCTTAGCTGTGGGCTTTTCAAAATTTATTTTTATTGTGTTAAGGTAGTTTCCTTTTACACCTACTTTGTTGAGTGTTTCTGTCATGAAAGAATGTTGAACTTTGTCAAATAATTTAAAAACAATTTTAATTTTATTTTAAATTGACATAAAATTGTATGTATTTATCATGTACAACATGATGTTTTCAGACATATACATTATGGAATTGCTAACTAGCTAATTAACATATGAATTACCTCACAAAGTTACTATTTGTGGTAATAGCTCTTATAATCTACTGTAAGCATTTTTCAAGAATACAATACAGAGGAGAGATCCAAGATGGCCGATTAGCAACAGTTCAGGAATGTAGCTCCCAGTGAAAGCGCAGAGAACGAGTGGACGCCGCACTTTCCGACGAATTTTTGTTGCCCACAGACCGGGAGAGTCCCGGCAGAGAAGCCACATGGGTCGCCAGCGCGACTCTTTTGGCCGGCGCGGGTTTGCCGGCGCCCGGCACGGCGCTTCCCAGTGCGCAGTATACAGGACGGACGGGCTCGGCTGGTCCCATCCCCACAAGGAAAACAGCAATTGTAAACGCTGAGGACTGAGAGTTTCACAGCAAGCACAGCGAACCCGGGAAGGTCTCGCTCTGAGGGGAACGGGCGTCCGCCAAAGGAAAACTAAGAAACCGAAAAACTTCATCACCGGGCGGAGAGAGATCCAAGATGGCCGCATAGCAGCAGCTCGGGATTGTGGTTCCCGGTGAGGGCGCAGAGAGCGAGTGGACACCGCAGTTGCAGACGAATATTTGATGCCCACGGACTGGGAGATTCCCGGCGAGGGAATCTTTTGGCGACTCTTTTGGCCGGCGCGGCGCTTCTCGGTGTGGAGTGTGCGAGACTGGGTGGTGCCCTTTTAGTCGGGCTCCGCTGGTCCCATCCCCACAAGGAGAACAACAATTGGAAGCGCTGAGGACTGAGAAGCACAGCTGAACCCGGGAAGGCCCAGCTCTGTGGGGAAGGAGCGCCCCCCGCAGGAAAACTAAGAAACAGAAAAAACTTCATCACCAACAAGCCGGACGTCCACTCAGAGACCTGTCTGGTAGGGGAATTTCTGGCCCCATCCCCCAGCCATGTGG
>PVKP010038553.1:0-20800 GCA_004027715.1 Plecturocebus donacophilus
CCTCAGAGTCTGGATTCCACGGCTCCGACATTCTGACTTGGACCCTGCTGGTCCCCTGGTCCTCCATCACCTCACCAAGGCACGTGGGGACCTGGATCCTCGCTGATCATGGAAAACGAGCCGCACCACCTCAGGGCCAGCATCGACACCTTCTCTGGCTGATGCGGCACTAGTGCTTCTTGTAAGGGTTATTGCCGAGTTTAAAATGAGGAAACTGAGGCCAGTATAAGAAAAATTAAATTCCGGTTTATTCAGCTCCCGGGCGAGGTACTATGGTGGCGCGGGAGGGGGTGGGGGGGGCACAGAAGTCGCGCCGACTTCCTGGGACGCGGGGGGGTTTTACAGCTATAGGGAACGAGGAGTAGCAGGATGCTCTGATTGGTTATGAGGCGAGGGCGGGATGGAGACGGGGCGGGCTGCTATTGGTGGGTAGGTAGTTGGGCGGGTTTTCCCTGACGCAAGATCCGGCTGGGGTTACATCAGCCGGATCCCTCTAGGAGAGCATGTGCTCTGAGGTAGGTGCCGTGTGCAGGGGCCAGGTGCCGGGTGCAGAGGGGGGCGTGTCCGGCCTCCCGTCGAGGCAACCGGCCTTACACTTCTGGCCGTATATTGGACGTTGCACCAAATGCAATCAGCAGTTTCTCCGAGAGGCTTGCGGTCTCCTCCAGCTCTGTATGAGCAAGCAGCTCTTGAGCCCAATGCTCTCTAGTCTCAAAATTATTTACATACTTTCACCTTAAGGTCACGGGCGTGTCCTGTCCTACTTCCTTCTTCCTCCTTTTAGAGAGCCAGATGGGTTTTATTTGACTTCCCTTCTTGCTTAGCAAGAACTTCTAGGTCAAGCCCTCTTCTTGTTCTTCTATTCCCTGAGGCGCTAAAGCACAATGGCTCACAGGCAACGATATTTGCAGTGAGATAGAGGGGATAAAAAACACCTCTCTACAATTGGTCCAAATAGTATTCATGTTACAGTAAATGAGATGAAGACTTGAGCTTCTCAGTAGTCATGGAAGGTTCAAATATGAGGGCACAGGGGCTCATAGAAGTGACTTCTCAAAGATGCACAGAGAATTAGGAAAGAGTCTGAATTCAACGTTGGAACCCTAACTTTCAGGTCAGTGCCTGTCCCACTGGACAATGACAAAGCCACGTGGAGTGGGGTGGAAAGCGTGAGCTTTGGAGTCAGACAGGCCTGGGTGTGAATCGTGGTCCCCCTGGTTCCGGTAAATGACCTCAAGGAAGTTACTTAGCTTCATTAAGCCTGTATCTTCAGCCAAAAATTGGTGGTGTTAATACTTATCTCTCAGGATTGTGGTCACAAATAAATAGAACAATATAAAGCACACAGCACATGAGTCAGTTAGGATGCATTTGCCTGCAGGTAAAAGAACAGCCCTCCTCAACTGGCTTAGCCAACAATTAACCTATTATCTTCCATAAAAGGGGATCTAGAAGGAGGGATGGCCCACGTTTGGCTAATCCAGCAGCTCGACCATGTCGACACAGACCGGGTTCTCTCTGTCTTGCCTCTTTGCCGTCCTCATTGCTTCATGGGCTCCCTTCATGCTTGCAAGATGGAGGCTGCAGCTCCAGACAGCAGCTTCTCACATACCTATGTCCAGATGCAGAGGAAGGACATCTCTCCCTTGTGCATTTCTACTGAAGAATAAATATTTCCCACCTGGCCCTTGTCAGTTTTCCCCTCAAGTTTTATTTGCTAGAGCAGGTAACATGTTCTGGACATCTGTAGATGTGTCATTAAGAAATCATCCAGGGCCAGGCATGGTGGGTCATGTCTGTAATCCCAGCACTTTGGGAGGCTGAGTCAGGTGGATGACTTGAGGTCGGGAGTTCAAGACCAGCCTGACCAACATGGAGAAACCCCGTCTCTACTAAAAATACAAAAAATTAGCTGGGCATGGTGCTGCATGCCTGAAATCCCAGCTACTTGGGAGGCTGAGATAGGAGAATCGCTTGAACTCGGGAGGCAGAGGTTGTGGTGAGCCAAGATCGCACCACTGTACTCCAGCCTGGGCAATAAGAATGAAACTCCGCCTCAAAAAAAAAAAAAATAAATCCAAAAATTTAGTGACTTATACCCACAATGATAATTTATTTTGCTTACAGATTTGCGTTTCAGGCAGAGGTCAGCCAGGACAACTTGATTTTGCTCCATTTCTATGCTGAAATGGTTCAGCTGAGCTCTGGAGGAAGGTCTGATTTCAATGGCTCATTTGCATCGCTGGCAAGTTGGTGCTGGCTCTTGGCTGGGTGCTCAGCTGGGGCTGTGGGCCAAGGGCTTGGCTCCTCTCCATGTGTATCTCTCCACAGGTTGCCTGGGCTTCCTCACAGTATGGTGGCTGTGTTCCAAGAACAAGTATCCCAAGAGAACCAGGTGGAAGCTGGTGGAAGCTGTATTTATGATGTAGCTTCAGAAGTCACATTGAATTCTTCCTCCATTGACACAAGCCTGCTGAATTCAAAGGAAGACAACCTAGACTCTTCTTCTCAATGGCAAGTGTGTCAAAGTCACATAGTTGAAGAGCATTTAGGATGGATATCTAGTGGTATGATCATTTTTGGAAAACACAGTCTGCCACATATGCTTACCTCTTAACAAATGAACAACACAGAGGATGAGCTCACCATGTGGAGTTCAGACCTATCTGGATTTATCAGAGTGATGCTGACTAGGGCCTTGGAAGAAATGGAAAACGGCTGTTAGTTAGGCAACCCAAAGTATTTGCCTGGAAAGCTGCTCAACAAGTGATACTTGTTATTGTCATTGGTCATCTAGTTCTAAGACCAGGTGAGTATGTATTGAGAATCCTGTGTACAGCTAGTTAGAGCAGAAATGTCCTCCAGAAAGTTTCTTTTTTTCTTTTCCTCTTTTTTAGATGGCATCTGGCTTTGTTGCCCAGGCTGGAGTGCAGTGGCACAATCTCAGCTCACTGCAACCTCCATCTCCTGGGTTCAAGTGATTCTCCTGCCTCAGCCTCCCGATTAGCTGGGACTATAGGCACGTGCCACCACACCCAGCTAATTTTTGTATTTTTAGTAGAGACAGGGTTTCACCATGTTGTCCAGGCGGGGCTCAAACTCCTGACCTCCAGTAATCCTTCTGCCTCAGCCTCCCAAAGTGTTTGGATTACTGGCATGAGCCACTGTGCCAGGCCCCAAAAAGAGTTTCTTGAGAGCAGCTGTACACGTTGTTTACTCTTCTCTGCAGTTCCCTGCCCTGGTATGAGCTATCTTTATGGCTTGACTTTCTCTCATGCCTGAGGGCTAATATTTTATTGGTATGGGACATTCCAGCATAATAAGTGAGTGACCAGTCGAGGCTGTTCTGAGGCAACTGCCACCATTGTTCTTTCTTGCCTGTCTATTTTTCTTGTAGCTGTTTTCTCGTGTTAGAAAATTGGATTAAGCTTCAATCGCATTTCCCCCTAAACACAAAAATTCAAAATTAGTAGCACATTTCTAACAGACCTCACTTAAAGCCACATCAAATTAAATAGGGCTTTTTAAGATGGGCTCTCCTGTGTGTGTGTGTGTGTGTGTGTGTGTGTGTGTGTGTGTGTGTATTTATGGTGCAGCATGAATTGGAAAAGTTTAGGAAGTGAGGTATGTTTGTAAATACTGGAAAGCTCAAAATTATTTTGACCTTGTTATATCTGAACCATATTCTTGTAAATTGTATTCAACTTGGAATTGCCATCTTATGGATTTGCAGTTCTTAACCCCTGCATATTGCTTTGGAATTTCATTACAAGCTCTTTTGATGATGTTCTGTTTTTATAAACATTGATGTTATCTGACCTTCCACAGGATCAAAAGACATTGAGGGGGGAAGCCTCCTTTAAGAGCTCCTATTCACCTCCCAGAACCCTCTTATCTTAGACATGGACAAACTGAGGCTCAAGGAGGTGAAATTAATTTATCTAAGCCACACAGGGTGGTGGCGTTGGGCTGAAAGTTGAATTCAAGGCTCCTGAGAGCAGAATGGGGAACCAGAGTGCAAGCATGCTATGAAGGGACACAGGCAGGTCTGAATTCCACACCGACCTACTTTCCTTACTAGCTGCGTGACCTTGACTGGATGACTGATCTCCTTGCACCTCAGTTCCCCCTGCCCCTGTGAAGTGGGGACAAATGTCCTTATCTCAGGGTGGTTGCAAGAGTTAAATGAGATAAATGTGAAGCCCAGAGCCCAGAGCCAGGCTCCTAAAAGGTGTCTGTCTCAGTCCATGTATTTTGCTATAACAAAAACACTGTAGAGTGCATGGCTTACAAACAGCAGAAATTTATTTCACATAGTTCTGGAGGCTGGGAAGTCCAAGATCAGGGTAATGGCAGATTTGGTGTCTGGTGAGGACTCACTTCCTGGTTTATAGATGGCACCTTCTCATGTGTTCTCACATGGCAGAAGGGGCAGGGGAGCTCTCTGGAGTGTCTTTTTTATAAGGGCACTGATCCTCCTCATGAAGGCACCACCCTCATGACCTAACAATCCCCGAGAGGCCCCACTTCCTTATACCATTGCATTGGGGGTTAGGATTTCACCACATGAATTTCAGGGAGACACAAACATTTAGGCCACAGCGGCATCTAATTCCGGCTCTTTCCCTTCTCCTAATGACTCCTTCCCTAGTGTGTATAAATAGGCTTGGGGGTGAGGAGAAGGGGTGGAGGTGGGCCCAGCAGCAGTAGCAGGCAGGAATGTTTTCTTTATTTGAGACGGAGTTTTGCTCTGTCGCCAGGCTGGAGTGCAGTGGCGTGATGTCAGCTCACTGCAACCTCCACCTCCCAGGTTCAGGTGATTCTCTTGCCTCAGCCTCCTGAGTAGCTGGGATTACAGGCACCCACCACCACACCCAGCTAATTTTTTTGTATTTTTATTAGAGACGGGGTTTCACCATGTTGACCAGGCTGGTCTTGAACTCCTGACCTTGTGATCTACCTGCCTTAGCCTCCCAAAGCACTGGGATTACAGGCGTGAGCCTCTATGCCTGGCCTAGGGGTTGGAATGTTGAATGGGAGAAGGTAATGATTTATTTAGCCAAAGACCAGATTCTTCAGGTGCCCAAGAAAAAGTAAAGGGTTTCAGAAGGTGGATGTCACATGATGGTTGCACAGTCAGGTATGGAAACCCTGGCAGGTGGGGAGAATAAGAGGGTGCCCCTCTGTTCCTTTGCCCATGGGAAATCTTTGACTGTATTCATTTGTCAAGATCAACTCAAACATCACGTTCCTAAGAAGTTCTTTTATCCTTTCTCCTTTGTGCACCTTGGGCATTGTGCACTGAATTAGGGTCTATGGTTGGCTGCATGCAACAGAAATATTACTGGAGAATCTTAACTAAATTTATGTTTTTTCATATAACAAGAAGTCTAGAAATGGGAAGACCTGGCTACCATGGCAGCTCAGTGGTGCTCCCAGAGGCTCAGGCTCCCTCTGTCTTTCTGTTTCACCATCTCTAGTACATAGCACCCATTAACTCGGTTGCTTCCTCGTTACAAGATGCGCGTTTCACCCCAAGTTTTCCACTTGAGTCCTAGGAAAAGGAAGAAGAAAGCAATAGTAAAAACAATGTAAAAGCTTTTCTAAGAATTCCTAGCAAGCTCTACTTACATGTAATCTTAGATTTAAGATCACCACCACCCTCACTGAGGGGCAAGGCCTATGTCCTCTCCCTTTGAATGTGGGTAGGGTCTTTGACTGCTCTACCAATAGAATGTAGCAGAAGTGATGCTATGCCAGTTTCTAGATCCAGGCTTTGAGAAAGTGGCAGCTTTCAGTTCTTCTTAGAATCCTTGCTCTTGAAACCTAGCCGCCATACTGTCAGGTAGTCCAAGTCACCCAGTGGAGAAGCCCACATGGAAAGGAACTAAAACCCCCAGACTACAGTTTTTACCCTCCAGCCAGCCACAGAAGTGAACCACCTTGGAAATGGATCTTCTAGATGAGCTGCCCCAGTTGATGCCATTGCAGAGCTAAGCAAGCCATCCCAGCTGAGCCTTGTCCACATTCCGATTTGCAAAGTTAATGACAAACTGCTGTTTAAAATTAATAGGTTTTGGATTGTTTTGTTGCATTGTAACAGATAATCAGAACTTATGTCACTGGCCATTAGCGTATCACATGGTGACCTCTAACTGCAAAACAAACTGGGAAATATAGAATTTTAGCAAACACATTGACATCCAGAAAGAAAAATCCCAGCTCTCCTAGTAAAGAAAAAGAAACAGATAGAGAGTAGGCAGCCAACATTGCTCAACTGGTACCTGTAACTTTTTTATCCGCTTCATTATTGACATGTCTTTCATCCTCTTTGCTGTTGTCTCCATTTTAGAAAAATGTTTTTTACCCCATAAAAAACTTAGCATGCACTCTATATATTCATTTATCTACACATTATATATTTATATCTACAGATATATTGTGAATGTTAAACCTTACACAAAAATAGAAATATCAAAGCTAGGCACCATGATATGGGTCTGTAGTTTAAATAATCAGGAGGCTGAGGCAGGAGGATTGCTTGAGCCCAGGAATTTGTGGCTGTAGTGCATTGCAACTGAGTCTGAGAATAGCCACTGCACTCCAGCCTGGGCAACATAATGAGACACTGATGTGGTGCGGCTGTGTCCCCACCCAAATCTTGCCCTGAATTGTAATAATCCCCACGTGTCAAGGGAGGGGCCAAGTGGAGATAATTGAACATGGGGGCAGTTTCCCCCATGCTGTTCTCGTGGTAGTGAGTAAGTCTCACAAGATCTCATGGTTTTATAAAGGGGAGCTCCCCTGCACATGTCTTCGTGCCTGCCACCATGCCTTTGTCTTCTGCCATGATTGTGAGTCCTCCCCAGTCATGTATAACTGTGAATTCGTTAAACCTCTTTTTTTAAATAAATTACTCAGTCTCAGGTGTATCTTTATTAGCAGTGTAAAAACAGACTGATACAGACACTATCTCTAAACAATTTGATTAGTTAATTTAAAAATAATAGTAATAGCCAGGCGCGGTGATTCACACTTGTAATCTCAGCATGCTGGGATGCCAAGGCAAGTAGATCGCTTGAACCCAGGAGCTCAAGACCAGCCTGGCAACATGGTGAAACCCTGTCTCTACAAAAGATACTAAAAAATTAGCTTGGCTTGGTATTGCGTGCCTGTAGTCCCAGCTACTTAGGAGGCTGAGGTGGGAGGATCACCTGAGCCCTGGACATCAAGGCTGCCGAGAGCCAAGACTGTGCCACTGCACGCCAGCCTGGGTGACAGAGTGAGACCCTATCTCAAAAAAACAAACAAGTGATAATAATAAATTTTAAAAAGATTTTTAAAAAGACATTAAACAAGATTTAAAATATTCTTTCATTGTATTCATTCACAGCACTAAAACAAAAATTAATAATGTTTTGGGTATTTTAAAAAAATCTTCATATAATCTTTAATATCTCCAGACACAATATATAATCCTTTATGGAGAGGATTATTGCTAATGTTAGTGGTGTTGCTAATATTAGAGATGAATTATATTCAGCTCTTTTCTCAATAAGCCCTCTGTCTCTTTCTCTCGCTCTCCTGTTGACTCCCATTGCCTCTGATTAGACTGTCAGGGGTTTTACCTAAGGGATGACAATGAACTCGTATTTGGAGGAGAAATGCCAAATCTGCTGTTTTCTTGTTCTCTCAGGCTTCCGTGTTTATAACTGTCTTCGATCCATGGCTGTTTTGCGGGAATTCTGTTCAGCTGTGGCTCCACGATGCACGTTTGTGTGACTAACTAGACAATGCAAAGTTGCAGATGCTCTTCACAGAGCACAGATAGCCACGCAGCACTGAGCAGGCTAGTGGATAAGGGCACCATCACCCCCTAGGCCCCCTAGCCTGTGTGAGGAGCTCTCACTTTTCCCGGCTGTGTTAGTTTATTTTCATGCTGCTAATAAGGACATACCCATAATTTACAAAGGAAAGAGGTTTAATGGACCCACAGTTCCACATGGCTGGGGAGGCCTCACGATCATGGCAGAAGGTGAAAGGCATGTCTAACATGAAGACAGACCATAAAGAGAATGAGAGCCAAGGAAAAGGAGAAACCCCTTATAAAACCATCAGATCAACCGGGCGTGGTGGCTCACGCCTGTAATCCCAGCACTTTGGGAGGCCAGGTGGCCCAAGGCGGGTAGATCACCTGAGGTTAGGAGTTCGAGATCAACCTGACCAACATGGTGAAACCCTGTCTCTACTAAAATTACAAAAGTTAGGCAGATGTGGTGGTAGGCGCCTGTAATCCCAGCTACTTGGGAGGCTGAGGCAAGAGAATCACTTGAACTCAGGAGGCAGAGGTTGTAGTGAGCCAAGATCATGCCATTGTACTCCAGCCTGGGCGACAGAGCGAGACTCCGTCTCAAAAATAAATAAATAAAACCATCACCTCTCATGAGACTTATTCACTATCATGAGAACACTCTGGGGAAAACTGCCCCCATGATTCAATTATCTGCCACCAGCTCCCTCCCACAACATATGGGCATAATGGGAGCTACAATTCAAGATGAGATTTGGGTGAGGACACAGCCAAATCCTAGCACCATCGGATACTCTCGAAGGCCCACTGGACACAGTATGCTCCCGGGCACCAGGACTGCCCCTCATAATAAATACAGCATTGCTCAGTTTCCTAACTCCTGCTACTTATTGGATACAAATGAATATAAGCAGAGACTTGTGCCCTTCCCCACACCCCAGCACATCATCTTGCCTGCCTCAAAGTGGCATGCATTTTCCCCCACTTTGGAGACCACTGGCTTTTTAGATTATGAGCTTATTGTGGACAAAATGCATGTCGTGCTCATCCCTGAGTCCCTTCTGGGACTGTTCCCGCACTCAGAAGGGGCTCGCTCAGCATTTGCTGGACACATGAATGAAAGAGTGGATGACCAGGATCAGTCCGTGAGCAGTCCTAGAGCAGGACCCACGCTCTAGGGTAGGGCTCAGGGGTGACATTCTGGAACTGGAGGGCAAGCTGAGGGTGGGGACCTGGGAGTTCGCTAGAGCCAGGGGCACAAAGGACCCACTGAAACTCTTCCCTCTTATCTGCTTCATCTGTAACTGAGAATCATCATGGTAATATGCACCATACCTCTTTTCCAGAGGGTCCAGGAAACAACGTACGAGAGAGTGAATGAGGAGCCTTCTGGGCTCTGACACTGTATGTGCTCAGTAAACATCTGCTCCTTCCCCTGGGAAATGAGATAAAATGTAGTGGCAAGGCCAGTGTCTGGAGGCAGCTATGGTGTGCGTCTTAGCATCCTTGGCTGGCTGCCGTAACAGATGACCACAAACGTACTGGAGGGCAGAAGTCTCAGGGGCTCTCCTTAGGCCAAAGTCAAGCTGTCTGCAGGGCTGGTTCCTTCTGGCTGGTCCAGGGAGAATCCACTTCTTGCCTGTTCCAGAGGCTGCCTGCACTCCTTGCCTGTTGACTCCTTCATCTTCAAAGCCAGCAATTGTATCATTCCAACCACTGTTTCCATTTTTACATCTGCTTTTTCTGAGTTTAACCCTCTGTCTCCCTCTGATAAAGATCCTTGTGACTACTTTGGGCTCATCCGGATAATCCAGGATAATCTTGCCATCTCAAGATTCTTAATTGAATCACATCTGTAAAGTCCCTTTTGCCAATCATAGGTTCCAGTGATAAGGACATGGACGTCTTTGTGGTGCTGGTGGTATGCTATTGTTCAGTTGATCATAGTGAACAACCAACCCGATTTGC
The DNA here is from genome assembly GCA_004027715.1 of Plecturocebus donacophilus. NCBI lineage: Eukaryota > Metazoa > Chordata > Mammalia > Primates > Pitheciidae > Plecturocebus > Plecturocebus donacophilus. Next base: position 9,779 of record PVKP010038553.1, read on the forward strand.
CTGGGACTGCCAGATTGATTGACTGATTTAATTTATAGAGAGAGTTTCCCTCTGTCAACAAGGCTGGAGTGCAGTGGTGTCATCAGCGCTGAAGCCATCCTCCCACTTTAGCCCCCTGAGTAGTTGGCCCTACAGGTACGAGCCACCACACCCAGCTATTTTTTTTTTTTTTTTTTTTTTTTTGAGAGGAAGTCTTGCTCTTTTGACCAGGCTGCAGTGCAGTGGCGAAATCTCAGGTCAGTGCCATCTCTGCCTCCCAGGTTTAAGCAATTCTTCTGCCTCAGCCTCCTGAGTAGCTGGGATTACAGGCACACACCATCACACCCAGCTAATTTTTGTGTTTTTAGTAGAGATGGGGGTTTCACCATGTTTGCCAAGGTGGTTTTGAACTCCTGACCTCAAGTGATCCACCCACCTCAGCCTCCCAAAGTGCTGGGATCACAGGTGTGAGCCACTGCCCCCAGCCCACCCAACTAATTTTTAAATTTTTTGTAGAGATGGGATCTCACTGTGTTGCCCAGGCTGATGGGCTCAAGTAATCCTGCCAACTCAGCCTCCCAAAGTGTTGGGATTATAGACATGACCCACTGGGCCCAGCCTGGGACTGCGATTAGAACACTAGAAGTCCTGTGTGCTGGAAAACCCCTCAGTCCCGTGCATACTGGGCCCATGGGTCATGCTAGCAGGCAGCATAACAGTGGCTAACAGAATGGGCTGTGGAATTAGAAAGATCTGGGTTAGAGGCTCCCGCCAGCCACTAACTGGGTGTGGAACCTGGGGTATAATGGGGGAACCTGGAAGAGCATAAGCTCCAGAGGCTCCCTCTTGGCCTGCACTGAGTTGGCTGCTGGACCAGGATGGTGAACAGACAGACCCAGCGGCTGCCCTCCTAGAGCTGACAGCCTAGCAGGCAGACCGCCCGATCACAGAGTTACACAAAGAATTTTTAAAAATCACAAGTGTGGAAAAGCACAGAGCAAGAGAAAAGGCCTGGGGCTGGATGATGTGACTCTGGTCTCAGCAGGGTGACAATCCCCTCCCCAGCTTCACTTCTGCTGCTCCTGGTGTTCACACTCTACCTCCGCCAGGCTGAGCAGCTTCTCATTCTCTGAACAGATCAGCCATGTCTTTGCTTGGGCTGTTCCCACTGCCTGATAAACTCCCACTCATCCCAGGTGTCACTCCCTCTAGGAAGCCTTCTCTGCCCTCCTGCTGGCCCTACACTTTAGTTATTCCCTCCCCAGAGTGACCTGCCATTGCTCTAATCACGCTTCATTTTAATTTTCCACATTCATTTTTAGAGTAAATTTCATTGCAGTGTGACCTAGAAATTGCTAGGTTGCATGGTTACTCTTATGTTTAACTTTTTGAGGAACTGCCAAATGTTTTCCAAAGCAGCTGCACCATTTTGAATTCCTAGCAGGAGTGTATCAAGGGTCCAGTTTCTCCAGATTCTCCCCAACACTTGTTATTATCTGTCTTTGTGATAAAAGTCATCATCCTGCTGGAGGTGAAGTGTTATCTCCTTGGGGTTTTGATTTGCATTTTCCTGATGAGTAGCGACACCACATTTCTTGTGCTTATTTGCACACTCCACTTGCATATCTTCTTTAAAGAACTATCTGTTCGAATCTGTTGCCCATTTTAAAAATTATTTTTTATTGTTCAGTTGTAAAAGCTCTTTATGTATTCTGGAAACTAGACCCTCTTCAGATATGTGATTTGTAAATATTTTTCTCCCATTCTGTGGGTTGTCCTTTCACTTTCTTCTTGGTGTCTTTTGATACAGAAAAGTCTTACATTTTGGTGAAGTACAATTTACGTATTTTTCTCTTCTATTGTTTGGACTTTAAGTGTTATATCTAAGAAACTATTGCCTAATCCAAGGTAACAAAGATTTATACCTGTTTTTCTCTAAGAATTTTATAGTGTTACCTCTTACATTTCGGTCTTTGATATGTTTTAGTTAGTTTTTGTTTATGGTGTGAGATAGGGTCCAAATTCACTCTTTTGCACGTGGATGTACAGTGGCCTCAGCACTATTTGTTGAAAACACCATTCTTACCATTTGACCCAGCAATCCCATTACTGGGTATATATCCACAGGAATGTAAATCACTCATGTAAAGATACATGTATGCATGTGTTCACTGCAGCACTATTCAAAATAGCAAAGATATAAAATCAACCCAAATGCCCATCAATGATAGACTAGATAAAGACAATGTGGTATGTATACACTATGGAATTACCATGCAACCATAAAAAAAAGCTGGGATCATGTCTCTTACTGGAACATGGATGAAGCTGGAGGACATTATCCTTAGCAAACTAACACAGAAACAGAAAACCAAATACTGCATGTTCTCACTTGTAAGTAGGAGCTAAATGATGAGAACACATGGACACATAGAGGGGAACAACACACACTGGGGCCTACTGAAGGGTGGAGAGTGGGAGGAAAGAGAGGATCAGGAAAAATAACTAATGGGTACTAGGCTGCATACCTGGGTGATGAAATAATCTGTGCCACAAACCCCTGTGATACAAGTTTACGTAAGTAAATAACAAACCTGTATGTGTACCCCTGAACTTAAAGCTTTTTAAAAAAGAAAGAAAAGACCATTCTTTCCCCAGCAAATGGTTTTGGCACCTTTTCTGAAGATAAATTAACCCTAAATTCAAGGATTCATTTCTGGACTCTCAATCTTACTCTATTGATTTATATGTCTATCCTTATGTTAGTGTCCCACAGTCAAGATTACTGTATGTATTTTTCTTTTTCATTTTTTGGATTTTGTATTTATTTAGATTGTGGTAAAGTATACATAACATAATATTTTTCCTCTTAATAATTTTTTAGTGAACAGTTCAATAGCATTAAGTACATTCACACTGTTATGTAACCATCGCCACCATCCATCTTGCAAAACTGAAACTGCACTTTTTAAAACAACTCCCTGTTCTTCCTTCTCCACCCTCAGAAACCACCATTCTACTTTCTGTTTCTATGAATTTGACTACTCTAGATACCACATGTTGATTATTGTAGTTTTGTAGTAAGTTTTGAAATTAGGAAATCTTGAGTTCTCTGACTTTGTGTTTTTAAAGTTTATTTTGGCTTTTCTGGGTCTCTTACATTTTCATATAAATTTTAATAGCTTGTTCATTTCTGCAAAAAAAGGCAGTTGGAATTTTGATAGGCATCATATCAGATGTAGATTAATGGAAGAATATTGCCATCTTAATAAGTATTCTGATCCATGAACATAGGATGCCTTTTTGTTTCTTTAGATTGTCTTTAATTTCTTTCAACTATGTTTTCTAGTTTCAGTGTGCAAATATTGCACTTCTTTGGCTACATTTATTTTTAACATTTTGTTCTTTTTGATGGTATCAAAACTGGAATTGTTTTCTTAATTTGATTTTTGGGTGAAATTATGAGCCCCTGGAGGGCAGAGTCAGTTGGCATAGGCAGCCAGCTGTGCATCAAGCCTGGTTTCCGTTTCCCCACACAGCTACATGGGGCTCTGTGCCTGTTCCACTGGAATGTGAATGGAAATGATGTCGCTACTTCCAGACCTAGCCTGCCAACCTCCTGGCATAATCCTACACACTATCTTCTCCCACCTCCCGGCCAGAGGTCAATTCCCAGGATGACTGTGGAAGCCACTGTGTGACATGGCAGTTTCCATCAGCCTGAGTCAGAAATATTTTATAAAGTCACTGAAATGTGGGAGTTTACTTGTTATAGGAGGTAATATGACTAAAATGTAACAATCATCCTTATTTCTGAATCTCTAGCACCAATATGTATCATACCTAAGAGGTGCTTGGTGATTTTTTTGGAATGAGCACACTTTAAGCCTTCCTAATTTGGCATTTCAAAGATGTCTTTCTTTGATTTCCCTTTTTCCCTTTTCTCCTACATTTAAGCAAATGGCTGTTGAGTAAATTAATTCATCCCAATGTCGCCTGGAGTACAACAAAATAATATTTTAGGAAAGCATCAAAAAGTGGAAATCTGTAGATGGTAACGAGCATCCGTTCATTTGCAAAAACCTCTAAGGTAAAGTTTAAAAATGCTTTTACTATGTTTTGTCATCTGATCCCAAAGTATTCCTATGAAGTAGGTGTGATGGTTAATACTGAGAGTCAACTTGATTGGATTGAAGGATGCAAAGTGTTGTTCCTGGGTGTGTCTGTGAGGGTGTTGCCCAAGGAGATGAACATTTGAGTCAGTGGACTGAGAGAGGCAGATCCACCCTCAATATGGGTAGGCACCATCTAATCAGCTGCCAGCACAACTAGGATAAAAGCAGGCAGAGTAAGGTGGAAGCATTGCCTTGCCAAGTCTTCCAGCCTCCATCTTTCTCCCATGCTGGATGCTTCCTGACCTCAGACATCAAACTTCAAGTTCTTCAGCTTTTGCACTCTTGGACCTACACCAGTGGTTTTGCCAGGGGCTCTCAGGCCTTCCGTCACAGACTGAAGGCTGCACTGCCAGCTTCCCTACTCTCAAGTTTTGAGACTTGGACTAGCTTCCTTGCTCTTCAGCTTGCAGACGGCCTATTGTGAGACTTCACCTTGGGATCATGTGAGTCAATACTCCTTAATAAACTCCCCTTTTTATATATATCTATCCTATTAGTCCTGTGCCTCTACAGAACCCTAATACAATAGGTATACAGCTACCCCATTCAACTGATGAGGACACTGAGGTCCAGGAATATAAAGTCATTAGCCCAAGGTGGACCTAGGTGTGGGCCCAGGAACACATCTCATTCCACCACCTCCCTCTGAGCATCAGGGGTCACACTAGAACAGGGTGGCCACGGCAAGTGTCTTCCCTCCCTGTCATTGCATATACTGTTTCCTCAGCCCAGAGCACCTTCCTTCCCTTGCTGATTCCTACTCCATCCACACAATTTGGTTCAGGACTCCCATCTCCGGGAAGCCTTCCTGGATGCCCCTTCCCCACTGAGCTTGGGGTAGCTGTCTTTTTAGAGGCCACGCAGTGCTTCCTTCATCAGAACCATCACTAGAGTAGGTGACAGTGTGGACTCTAGAATGGACTTCCAGAATTTAAATAGTGATTTCAAGTGACTTTGCTGTCTTCAGCTGCCAGATGGAGATGGCCCTAATAGGTCGTAGCTTGTCAATTTGTTGTGAGGACTAAGTAAGTGAATGACACACGTGCAGCCCTTGGAACAGTGCCCCCACGTGCAAGTGTTCAGCAAATGGCGCCTTTTCTCTATCATGCTACATCGCCATTGTCTGTTCATGTATCTCTTGACTGTGGCTCTTTGAGGCAGCGATCTGGTACATAGCAGGTGCTAAGTAAATAGCAGTAAAATTGGATTAATAATTACAAAATGGGCCAGGTACACTGGCTCATGCCTGTAATCCCAGCACTTTGGCAGGCCAAGGAGGGAAGATCACTTGAGTCCAGGATTTTGAAACCAGCCCAGGCAACATGGCAAAACCCTGTCTACACACAAAAAAAATACAAAAAATGAGCTGACATGGTGGTAGGCATCTGTAGTCCCAGCTACTCAGGAGGCGGAGGTGGGAGGACCACCTGAGCCCAAAAAGTTGAGGCTACAGTGAGCCATGATCGCGCCACTGCACTCCAGCCTGGGGAACAGAGTGAGACCCTGTCTCAAAAAATAAAAATAAAAAATCGCAAAATGAGCAGAGCTCTCTTCCCTCTGGCTTATCTCTCTCGGTGTGTGGGTTAAATGCAGGAACAGAAGAGAGCTCTGGGCCATTGTTCAAGTCCCATAAAAATGTAGTTGACTGTGATTACCAGAAGAATTTTGTATCAATATGCCATTGTTGACAGAGCCTCGTCCCTTGGGTTTGTTTAAACATTAACTTACTACCTGACAGCATTTGTGGACATGATCTTCTCAAGGGCAGAAACGGAAATGGAGAACCAACTCTTTGATTCAACTTTGGTTAAAATGGAAAGGAACGATGTCACAACTTAATTGGATAAACGTGGGACAGAAGAATTTGATTATAATGAGCACTTGACAGTTTCAAAGTGTCTTGCTGGTGAGGTGAGGCTGTTTGCATTCCACAGCTGCAGGAGCCCAGAAAACAGAGAGATTTTCCTTAGGAGGGAAAAAGGTCGATTTAAATTTAATTTTATAGAAAGCCTTTTGTCCGTGTTTTCTGAGATGGAGCAAAAACCTCTTGGAGAAATAGTAACTCTCAGTTCTTTTTGGATTCGCATTCATTGATAAATGGTGAATTCTTGATAAATCTCTCCAGAGTGTCACCATCAGTCTCAAAGCATGTGCATCGTTACACATTAAGCTACCAAATATTTTATTTGTACTTTAAGCTATGGGATATTTTCTTTTTTCTTTTCCTTTTTTTTTTGAGATGGAGTCTCACTCTTGTTGCCCAGGCTGGAGTGCAGTGGTGCTATCTTGGTTCACTGCAACCTCTGCCTCCTGGGTTGAAGTGATTCTCCTGCCTCAGCCTCCCAAGTAGCTGGGATTACAGGTGCCCACCACCATGCTCAGCTAATTTTTGTAGTTTTATTAGAGATGGGGTTTTGCTATGTTGGCCAGGCTGGTCTCGAGCTCCTGACCTCAGGAGATCCACCTGCCTCGGCCTCCCAAAGTGCTGGGATTATAGGAGTGAACCACTGCATCTGGCCTAGATATTTTCATAGGAGATGTAGCTTGTTCATTTATATTGTAACCAGACTCACCAGGCTTGAGTCAATTGCTACATGCATTATTTAAGCTCCTCTCAGAAAATCTTAGACCTCTGAATCTAGTTTTTCTCCTTTCAAGCCGCAGATAATGTAAAATAATGCCTCTAGTGTGTTTAAGTCCAAACAAAATGTCCATCTAGTTTCTCAACAGAATAGACTTCTTGGCACTTTGGGGAACTGATTTTATGTAGTAAGAGATGAGAATTGAGCAGCTCAGCTGGAGTAAGCCATTAGATGTAGCCAGGACCCACCAGCCAGAGGCAATGGGGTGGAGTCTGCCAGGGGGCCCAGAGAATTCACCACACAGAGAGAGGATCAGTTGCTAATATTCTTTCAAACAGCTAGAGCCTGGGATGGCAACTTGGAATGTGTCTAATGACAAGAGCCTTTCTCAGTTGGTTCACTCATTCTTTTATCTATTCATTCATTCACTCAGAAAACGTTCACTGAATACCTGCTACATGACAGGCACTACTTTAGATATTAGGGAAACAGTGAATCCAAGAGACCACAATTCTCTACTCCATTATTTGAAATGGCAGGAAAGGAAAGCTGAAAGTAAACCAAACCCACAATGACTCTCATGTAAGAGATGGTGGTAAGTGCTACAAAGAGAAACAAAGCGGGTAAGGGCCAGAGAGCAAGGGGTGCGCTTCTAGACATGGAAATCCCCTTTCTGGAAGGCAGCATTTGTGCAGAGCTGGGAATGAAGTGAGAAGAACATTCCAGGCAGGGGCTCAGCAAGTGCAAAAGCCCTGAGGTGGTGGGCATGTACCTGGAATATTGGAGGAAGAGCAGGGAGGCAGATGTGATGGAGTGCAGAGAGTGAGATGAAGCCACAAGGAGCTGCGGCTAGGTAGGTCCAGCATTTCCAAGCGCTTCCTCTGAGCTGGACCTAGGGGGATGAGTGAGGGGGCACAGAGATCCCATCACCCCCATCAGCACCTCCAATTTGGGCTTCAGACACTCCAACCTGAAAGATGGGCAACTGGCAGAAATGCTTTGAGCTGGAAGCAAGAGCATTAGGTTTGAATCTCTGCTCCTTCCTTTATCAACTGTCATCTGACTGAGTGGATCTTTCTGAGCCAGAGTTCTTCTATGTATAAAATGGAGATCACCACATCTACTTTGCAAACACTGATGGAAGCTGGGCGTGGTGGCTCATGCCTGTAATCCCAGCACTTTGGAAGGCCAAGGCATGTGGATCACCTGAGATCAGGTGTTTGAGACCAACCTGGCCAACATGGTGAAACCATCTCTTGACTAAAAATAAAAAGTAGCTGGGCATGGTGGTGGGCACCTGTAATCTCAGCTACTCAGGAAGCTGAGACAGGAGAATTGCTTAAACCCAGGAAAAGGAGGTTGCAGTAAGCTGAGATTGTACCATTGCACTCCAGCCTTGGTGACAGAGTGAGATTCCATCTCAAAAAAGAAAAAAAGAAAAGGAAAGAAACTGAAGGAGTACAGATTGTTCTCTTCATTCCTGAGGGAAAATCCATCTCTTGCTCCTTAACACTTGGTCTGGTTCCTACACTCGAAGCTGAGAGACAGTTGAGACATAAAATTATGAAGGTGGTGTTGGAAGTAAATGCTCAGTGTTGCAAAGTGATAATAACACTCAGGCAAAAGTTTTCTCAGCAAGGCAATTTACTTCTATAGAAGGGTACATCTCACAAATGGAACAAAGGCAAGAGCACATCTGACAAGGGAGCAGAAGGGGGTCTTACTCCTAATGCAGCTAGTACCTACTGCTGTGTCCTTCCCCTATTGGCTTGGACCACATGATCTAAGCTGATTCTGATTGGTTGTTCTACAGAGAGCAAGGGTACTAGCCAGAGTGGTGGGGTGAGTAATTTAGGCAAGAAGAACAGTTACAGAACAGGTGACTAAGGATGCCTAAGGACAGAACAGGTGATAGAGGCTAGAAAGGGGTTGTTTACTGAAACTAGGGGCAGGGAGGCGTAAAGAAAAAGGAAGTTAAACTTTAAAATGGAGACCAAAGAACCAGGAAGCTGAATATACTGACATATTGGTTCTTTGAAGAGGAACTCAGGACTCATTGTACTTAACAATTTTTCTCCCTCTTGAGTTTTAAACAAAGTTAACAGGCTAAACTTTAAAGAGGAATTTATTGTATCCTACGGTGGCATGCAGAACTTCAGAACTTACAGAGCTTTACACATCTCTTTCAGCTCTTCTGGCAAACAGAGAGTGATGTATGTATGTATTATCAGTTTCCTGTTTTACAGATGAGGCCTGGGACCTGATGTGAGTTGTTCAGATGGCCAAGAGAGGAATTGAACCCAGATTCGTGTGACTCCAAAACCCAAGTATTTGGGCTGTTTTTTCTCCTTTTGGTTTGTCCCTTGTAATTTGCCTTTCCCTCTCATTGTAACACATGTGACCATAACTCTGACTTTTGGTTCACCGGTGTCCCTGTGCCCAAACCTTTGCTTCGTTTAAACTATGAGGTGCTTGAGGACAGGAGAAGGTGTCACCTGTCTCATTCCACTGGACAAACTGGATAACAAGGAGAGAGGTTACATGCTGCAAAGAGCACTGGGCTGGGAGTCTGACCCCTGTAGGCTGGTGAGGCTCCTTCTTAGCAGACATGACTCATTTGTGGAGTAGCTGCATTAGCCAGGGAAGGCTAGGCCATGCCAAGGGGACAAAGTAACAGACATCTCAGGGACTTGACACACTGAAGTTTTCTTCTTCTGTGTCACATGTTAGTGCTCCCCTGCAAGTGGTGACTTGGGGGCCCAGGCTTCTTCCATCTTGGGACATCATTATCTTAAACACATGGCTGCCAAAGTCACTCTGGAAGGAGCAGGGAAAGCAAGGATCAGCCATGATGCTTTTTAAGGACCAGGGCTGAGTGGCTGTCACCCCTCTGCCATATTTCTTCGGCCATAACTCAGTGCTATGATCTTCGGTCTAACTGCATGGGAGGCTGAGAAATGCAGACCAGGATGTTCCCAGGAAGAAGAAATGAGTGGTGGACCTCAAGCCTTGTCTGTGCCACAGGGACCCAGTTTTTCAAATCTCATGTCTGGACAAGAGTCCAACAAAGCTGGACATCTTATGGAGATAGTAAAGCGGGATTTTTACAGTTGGTATTTCCAGACTTACCATAGCCAGAGTCTCAGGGCAATTCCCTTTCCACTTTAGAGACTTAATTTTCTCCTTGATAAATAGGTGGTTGTTCCCCACCTGTGGCCTGTGGATCCCAGTAGGGGTGAGGGGACTGTATAGTTATTCTGAGTCTCAGCATTCTGCTATAAACCAGCACTGTGGTAGGTGGAGGGAGCGTAGATGCTATAGGTACCAAACAGAAGCACGCTTACATTAAAACCTCGCAGTTTTTTTTAACCTATTCTCAATTAATATGAACATAGAGATAATTTATATCAGGTAAATAATTGTGAAATACTCTAGGTTAAAGGTCTTCATAATGAAAACTATCTGGGCTGGGACCGGTGGCTGATGCCTGTAATCCCAGCACTTTGGGTGGCCGAGGTGGGTGGGTCACCTGAGGTCAGGAGTTTGAGACCAGCCTAACTGACATGGTAAAACCTCGTCTCTACTAAAAATACAAAAATTAGCCAGGCGTGGTGGAGCGCACTTGTAGTCTCAGCTACTCAGGAGGCTGAGGCAGGAGACTCGCTTGAACTCAGGAGGCACAGGTTGCGGTGAGCCGAGATCATGCCACTGCACTCCAGCCTGGGCAACAGAGTGAGACCCTATCTCAAAAAAGACTAGATTGGGCAACATGGTGAAAACCCTGTCTGTACCAAAAAAAACCAGCAGTGGGGCGGGCGGGGGTGGGCAAGAATAGACATTTCTCCAAAGAAGATATACAAATGGCAAAGTCCAGGAAAAGGTGTTCAGCATCACCGGTCACGAGGAAAATGCAAGTAAAAGCTAGAGTGAGATACTATGTCACACCCATTAGGATGGGTATTATTAAAAAACAAAAAAGAAAAAAACAAGTGTTGGTGAGGATGTGGAGAAATTGGAACCCTGGTGTATTGCTGTGGGAATGTAAAATTGTACAGTCACTGTGGAAAACAGAATGACAGGTCCTTAAAAAATTAAACATAGAAGGCCGGGTGTGGTGGCTTATGCCTGTAATCCAAGCACTTTGGAAGGCTGAGGTGCGAAGGTCACCTGAGGTTAGGAATTTGAGACCAGCCTGACCAACATGGAGAAACCCCGTCTCTACAAAAAATACAAAAAATTAGCCAGGTGTGGTCGCACATGCCTGTAATCCCAGGTACTTCAGAGGC
>PVKP010038554.1:0-20799 GCA_004027715.1 Plecturocebus donacophilus
AAAAAAAAAAAAAAAAAAAAAAAAAAAAAAAAAAAAAAAGATCATCCAATGATTTCCCATTTCACTCAGAATAAAAGCCGATGTCCCAATAATGGTGCACTTGTTTTTCCCTCCGTTCCAGGCACATTCTTCTCCTTGTTGAGAGTACTTATCATCTTCAAACATAATGTATCATCCACTTATTTATTGTATCTGTTGTTTATTGTCTGTGTACCCACTAGAATGTAAGCCCCATGAAGGCATGGATTTTCCTCGGTTTTGTCTACTGAGATATCACCCCCAAGCATCTAGAATAAAACCTAGTAAATAGTAAGTGCTTAATGAATACTCATTAAATGAATAAACGAGGAATTTTGACTCTCAAGAAAGGACCCATTCTTCTCACTTGTAAACAGCCCCTCATTTTGTTAACAGAAAGAATAGAAATCTCTATTATCTATGAAGCAACATAATGAAGTTTAATGGTGATTATAATCACTAATCACTCTTGAGTACAAAAATTAGCTGGGTATGATGGTGTGGACCTGTACTCCAGCTACTTGGGAGGCTGAGGCAGGAGAATCACTTGAACCCGGGAGATGGAGGCTGCAGTGAGCCGAGATTGCACCATTGCACTCCAGCCTGAATGACAAGAGCGAAACACTGTCTCAAAAAATAAAAAGAAGATCCATATGGTGCCTGGACTTATGAGACAGGGGTAGGAAGAAGTGTTAATGGAAAGTGTGCACAAGCAGGAGACAAAGACTTCAGCAGTTCATGGAAGAGATTAAATGGGGAGGAAATACTGCCTCTGAGAAGAAATTGCCTTTGCAGTTTTTGTCACAGAGCAAAAAGAAGCCTCAGACCTCAGCGCAAAAGCACAAGCCAAGAATTTGTCTGTATGGCAATACGTGCTTATGAAGGGCGTCGGAGGTTTTGAGAAGCCACTAGAAGCTGCCATTGCCAAGGAGAAGAGGACAGAGAGAGGATTTCCACTCTTTATCCAGAGAAGCCTGCTTTTACCTGTTTCATTTGTTTATGCTTTCATATAAGCTACCTTTGAACAAAAAGTTTCTTATGTTAATTTCTTAATTTCTGTTTGGGAAAATAAAAGTAAATCTTATTTTGCTCTTTCACTTCCCCAGAGATTCCTGCCTGCTTTGGAAAAGAAAGTATAAATAGAATTCATTCATTGGAAATATGAGGGATCCGAGGACCCTTACTGGTAGAACTAAGGCAGTTATTTATCTCTCTGTGTTTGGCTTTTATAACTGCAGAATAGTATCACAATTTTTATATGTGTATCTTTGTACAGATGACAATTTTGAAACAGCTGTTAAAAGACCAGCTTCTACATCACCTTGAAAGTGAAATACCAATGTTAAATAATGAAAAGAACCATCTCTTAGAATGCCTTTTGCATTTTTATCAGCTACTGCATTTACAGAGATTAATAAATGTATCTGTCTATCGACTCAATTAATTTTCTATAAAAGAATATAATCATTGTTAGACACATAGGAGAATTGTCTGGTTTTCCAGGCAGGCACACACAGAGTGGATGAGGCATGAATGATCTACAACTACATACAGCTACACTGATACATCTCACAATGTTGAGCAAACGAAGTCAGACACAAAAGAGCGCATGCTGAATGATCCCATTTATACAACGTTCAAAAGCAGGCAAAACGAATTTGTGATGTTAGAAGCCAAGATAATAATTACCCTTGGGTGGAGGAGGAGTAGTGACTGGAAGGAAATACAAGGTAGTGGGGAGCTTCTGGGTGCTACTACCATTCTGTTTCTCTGTCTGGGTGTTAGTTAAACAACGGTTTGTTCACTGTAAGAATTCATTGAACCATACACTTAATAATTTGTGCACTTTGTATGTTACACTTTAATAAACATGTTACATAAACAATTACTACGGTAAGAGTTGGATGGAGAATTTGATTCTGTCTCCTGAGATAAGTAGAAATATGAATGTGGCTCTGAAACTCAGGCTTGGAACAGAATCGCCAAGGACTGTCCTGAGGATCATCTCAGTGGCTGGCATAGATTTGGGGCAGTAACAGTTATAACTGCACCTATTTTAATTCTAAGCACCAAAGTATCAGGTGGTACTTGTTGAAAAATTGTACCAAAGTACAATTGTTGAGATGCACAGACACACAATAGGAACGTTTGTCATGATTTTGATTGGGGTTTACTGTTTCTGTAAACAATTAAAGCAGCTACTCACTTTGAGTGATTCTCCTATTTTTGAGATTGACAGGATGCCATATGCAATTATTGAGTATAATGACAAATGCTCTGTGAACTGTAAGTTTTAACAGTTCCTTGCTTCATGTATTTGTTGTCATTATTTCTGATTTGGGGCAGGTTTCTAAGGACTTCTTTATATAAAAACCATCATTTAACAAAATGCTTAATGCCACCTGTAGAAACAATTTTACTAGAATAAAACATGACATTACATGCCATATAATTAAATCAATAGGTTTTGTTTATTAAATTAGATATTTAAAAATATATATTTAAGGCCAGGCTTGGTGGCTCATGCTTGTAATCCCAGAACTTTAGGAGGCTGAGGCAGATGGATCATGAGGTCAGGAGTTCAAGATCAGCCTGTCCAATATAGTGAAACTCTGTTTCTACTAAAGAATACAAAAATTAGCCAGGTGTGGTGGTGCACGCCTGTAGTCCCAGCTTCTTGGGAGGCTGAGGCAGGAGAATCGCTTGAACCCAGGAAGCAGAAGTTGCAGTGAACTGAGATTATGCCACTGCACTCCAGCCTGGGTGACAGAGTGAGACTCCATCTCAAATATATATGTATAGTATAATAGATGGAGTCTCAAATATATATATATAAAATAGCTTCCAGCTGGGTGCAGTAGCTCACACCTGTAATCCCAGCACTTTGGGAGGCCGAGGCGGGTGGATCACAAGGGAGGTCAGGAGTTTGAGACCAGCCTGGCCAAGATGGTGAAACCCCGTCTCTACTAAAAATACAAAAACTAGCCAGGCATGGTGGCATGCGGGCCTATAGTCCTAGCTACTCAGGAGGCTGAGGCAGAGGTTGCAGTGAGCTGAGATTGTGTCACTGCACTCTAGCCTGAGCAACAGAGCAAGACTCCATCTCAATGATAATAGTAATAATAATAGCTTCTAATTCTGGGTCTACCATTTATTAGCTATGTGCCTTTGAGCCATTTGCTCGCCCCATTTCAGCCTGTTTTCCTCAACGATCTTCTCTCACAGAAGTGTCATGAGGATTAAGTGAGATAACACACAAAATTAATGTAGAACGCCTGGCACAGGGTCTGCATCCAAAACCTTATTAAATTGTCACTCTCATCACTACCACATTATTGTAAATGGTGAAACTGACCATTTATTCAGAAATATTCTGGTTTCAAACATAGCATTTGAACAGGGAAAAGTCATAGAAATGCCATGCAAACCACCATGGCTTGTGTGTACCTATGCAACAATCCTGCAAGATCTGCAAGTGTACCCCAGAACTTAAAGTACAATAAAAAATAAAAAGAAATGTCATGAACTCAGTAAAACTCCTTTTTAAAAAACTTAAAATTGAGAAATCTCTACGTATTAATCAATTACTTTGGTGAGTTCAAAAAAGACCACTTGTCTTAAGTACTAATAGTAAAAACAAGCAAACAAAAAAGATACAAGATAAAATAAAATAATATCTACCCAACTCATGGAAGACTAATGTTGAAAGGGAGCAGAATTTGAGAATTACTGATTGGTTTATTCATTTTGTTCCCTACCATCTGTCAGATATCAACATGATCTCTTATAGCAGCCAGCTTTAAAGAGCAAAATGTTCTTATTTGTTTTCTTCCTAGGGCTTTAAAGATTAACACCTTATATATTTTCCCTGTTCCTCCTTCCTTCTCTCTAGGGGGAAGGAGTGTGTATTAGTAAGAACAGTGGACTTGAGATCTGAATCTTGGTGCTATTTGTATTAATTGAGTGAATTTGGCAAGTCGCTTAATCGCCCTTAACTTTCTTTTTGATATCTATTTGGTAAACTTCATTATTGATCATTGCAAGGTAAAAATCACATGTAATAGTTGTTTGCTTCTAAGCCCTTGAAAGCTCTGATACTTATAAGGTAGAATAATATATTTGAAGTATCAACCAATGTGTTTTTATTTGTGGTACTTCCTCCTTGACCCTGTCTGATTGCTCATTTGGGCAGACATATTATTGATTCAAGTGAGGTCTGGTAGAGCAGAAATGCAGAGAGAAAGAAAAGCAGCAATTTGTGGCCTATGAGTTTCAAAGTTTCTATTTTGAAATTGCAGATATAATAGCTTGAGAAAAAAAAAATTGATCCTTAACAACCTAGAATTCTAGGCACAAAAACATAGATTTGGAAGAGTCCATGAATAGTCAGAGCCAGTTTTTCCTCCTGCTTTATTTCCTGACCTCCAATACTGTTAACTGAAGGGGAAGAAGAGAAGCTAGAGAGGAGAAGCAGCAGAAATAAAAACTGATGGACCTTTGACACTGTACCCTGCTGTGTGTTCCCCAGGCCAACTTCTGAAGGATAGGGAGCATGCTGGAAATCTCCGATGAGTTTGGAGAATCCCAGAACTGAGGACATCCTGTCTTGCTTTTAAGACAGACCTCTAGAAGGCAGTAAATGTTAGAGAGCTCCCTGGAGCCCAGCATAAGGAAGGAACAATAGAGTAGAGGCAGCCTTGTAGTACCTCTGTGCTTAATGTGTCTTGGAGAGCTGCTAAGAGGTTGAGAGAATGAAACCAAGAGATATATTGTTGTAATGGGGTCCTTGCCACACAACCATGAAATATTAGTCTCACAGACACCTTGAAGGGTGAGAAGAGCAGGGTTTATCGGGTGAAAAGAAACAAAAGGGAAACAGGGACTCTCAGCAGAGCAAGAGTCCTGTTAGTAGTCATCCCGCCTCTCACATTGAATCCCAGATTCCACCTCAGGACAGGTGAGGCTGGCTCTTCCCCACTGCAAATGGTGTGAACTTCCCGAGGCTTCACCCCAGTGTGCACTCCTCCCAGTGTGCAGGCCAGTTGGAGGTGATCCAGTGACCCCTTTATACTTGGTTATCTCCATATCAAGTCTTTTAATCAGAGCGAAGCAAAGCTTGCAGTAAATCAGAGACAGCCAAGATCCAATGGGAATATAGAAGTCCCAACAGACCCCAGCATGGACATTTGATGAATATGTCCTAATGACCAAGGACCAGATCCTCAAAGCCCTACATGTCTTGACATTCAGATACTCTCCATGATTTAACCATGGCTGTGGGGAAAGGGAGAAGAGACACAAATGGACAAAATAAACCCTGAAACAACTGAGGATTGCCTAACATTGCAAACATTAAATTACCACCATCTAGCAGAACTGAGACACACAAGGAAATGCTCTTTACATGCTAGAAAAATAAACACATCTCTTACCCACGTGAGTTCAAGGCCTGAAAATGTGTGCCCACCTACATTTATTTTCTGAACATGAAGAGTTATATGGGACTTCTACTCAGTTCCTTATGGAATTCTTACTGATGAAACTAATTTTTCTGCTTGTAGCTTTTATGAGAACTGGAAAGCTCATTCACAGGCTTGCACTGTTGCTCCCAGTAAAAATGTTTTCCCTTTATGGTTGCTAGAGGCAGACAAATCCCCACACTGGGTTACCCCTCCAAAGTCTTCACCCTCGATCCCCTCTTCAACACAAATGTGAATTTGGCAGTGGACTTACCTGTTTCTGTAGACAATCTTGTTCGAGTACTTCTTTTCTCAAAAATCATGCCTAAGGACTTCCCTTGCAATAAAGGCAAATACTATAAATCAAGGACAAGAATAGAATTAAAATATATCTTATATATAAATGTTTTAAAACATATTCTTTACATTATTAGAAAATAAGTAATAACTACCCTCAAATAAGTGTTTAAAATATTGTTTAAAAATTGAATTTAGGCCAGGTGCGGTGGCACATGCCTATAATCCCAGGACTTTGGGAGGCTGAGGCAGGCAGATCACCTGAGGTCAGGAGTTTGAGACCAGCCTGGCCAACATGGCAAAACCCCATCTCTACTAAAAATAAAAACTAAAAATAAATTAGCCGGGCGTGGTGGCATGCGCTTGTAATCTCAGCTACTAGGGAGGTGGAGGCAAGAGAATCGCTTGAACCTGGGAGATGGAGGTTGCAGTGAGCTGAGATTGCGCCACTGCACTCCAGCCTGCGCAACAGAGCAAGATTCCATCTCAAAAAAAGAAAAAAGTTAATTTTTTTTTTTTTGAGACAGAGTCTCACTCCTCCGTAGCCAGGTGCCAGGCTGGAGTGCAGTAGTGCAATCTCGGCTCACTGCAACCTCCGCCTCCCGGGTTCAAGCAATTCTCCTGCCTCAGCCGCCCGAGTAGCTGGGACTACAGGTGCGTGTATTTTTAGCAGAGACGAGGTTTCACCATGTTGGCCAGGATGGTCTGTATCTCTTGACCTCGTTATCTGCCCGCCTTGGCCTCCCAAAGTGCTTGGATTACAGGTGGCAGCCACTGCACCCGGCCTAAAATGTTTTTTTATATGCCATACAAATGGGGGAAGAGAAGAGTAATTCCCACAGCTTATTGACATGTAATTAGAAAGTAGTATTAATTGCTCTGGGTTAAACATGTGAATTTGTTTCAAAGTATATGAATATTTTATACTGGAACCACCTACTTAACTCCGTTGAAATCCCCATTCAGTTTTCAATGACCTTGAAGGTGTTTGGTTTGGAGGTGTTTTCTCAGCCAGGAAAATGCTACTCTGTTAAAACATGGGGCACTAAGGCTTCCACCTAGATCAATGATGAAGCCCTAGTGTTTTAGCTACACATTCATCATGCATCCTCATGCGGATACAAAGACTTTGCTTCTGGAAGTCATTTGAAAACAATCTGGAAAGTTTGAATATGGGGTGGGGCGCTTCCTCCTTCCTCTTCTGTAGATGGGCTTTCTGATAGAATGAGTTCTGGAACAAATAGATTTTTGCCAGCTAACCTCCCTCATCCACAAAGTGTCAAGATCATAGGCCTGGGCCTGAAGAGAACTTTTCTCCTTATTTCAGGTGTTTTATAGGAACATCAACCCATAGCAGTGCGGTCACTCCGGTCCTCAGTTTGTTCTTAGGAGCTTGGGGAGTTAGCCAACTAGATAAAATCAAAGCCATGTCAAACTTTCTCAATCTGAAACCAACTCTTTAAAAGGGCTTTTGAACAAGCTTGGAACACAAAAATGCTTTCACAATTAAGCAGTCTAAATGAAGCTACTGTATTAATTGTGTTTCAAACATAAATTGCTCAAAATGCAGAATAATGCTTATAGCTAAGATCTATATCCCATGTCTTCTGCTACCTGGATACCATTAATTGTTTCTTTGCTAATCTAAATGCTTTTTAAAACACTGTCACATCATTGTGAATTTTTCGACATTATCCTAATGATCCTGTATCTGATATGCATCCAAAATTAAAATTTTTTGCTGGGAAAAAACATCATCTTTAATTTTGACTTGATAGAAAATACACAGAGGAAAGAAAAGGGATCTAAAAATAAAATCTTGGCTGGGCATGGTGGCTCACGCCTGTAATCCCAGCACTTTGGGAGGGAGGCAAGGCAGGTGGATCACCTGAGGTCAGGACTTCAAGACCAACCTGGCCAACATGGTGAAACCCCATCTCCACAAAAAACAGCCAGGCGTGGTGGTGGGCGCCTGTAATCCCAACTACTCAGGAGGCTAAGGCAAAAGAATCACTTGAACCTGGGAGGCGGAGGTTGCAGTGAGCCGAGATTGCACCCCTGTACTCCAGCCTGGGTAACAGAGCAAGACTCCATCTCAAAAAATAATAAATAAATAAATAAATAAAAATAAAATCTTGTCAAACAAATGATTTCTTAGGTTTGATCCAGTTAATAATGAATTTCAGCATTCCGCATGAAAAAAATGCAATGACTTGTCATTGAATAACTGATTTTTATGCTTTTTTGTATGCCTGTATGCTCCATGATAATCAATTACCTTGACTGTGAGGTTTCATTACATAGCTACTGTTTAAGAATTTTAATGTATTTTCTTTTTCCTCTTTCTTTGGGAAAGCTGCCTTTAAAAAGGTTGACTGGTAGTAATGGAAGGTGGAAAGAAAATGTTACATACCTCTCCTTTCTGTTTTATCCTAAATTTCAGATCTGCTGATAGCCATAACATATATTTAATTTCTTCTCCGGTAAAGTTTTTTAGAGTGAGAAGGTCACGGCCCTTCAGCTGTACTTTGTTTTGTAGTGGTTGTCCATACCTATAAAAAAGGTTAGAAAAGGAGAAATATGTATTTCAGAAAAAAACCCATGTGCTATGGAGATTCATTGTTTTATTATTGATAAAGCATTCTCTCTCTCTTTTTTTTTTTTTTTTTTTTGAGACAGGGTCTCACTCTGTGGCTGAGGCTGGAGTGCAGTGGCACAATCTCAGCTCACTGTAGCCTCCACTTCCCAGGTTAGAGCGATTTTCCTGCCGCGGTCACCCAAGTAGCTGAAAACTACAGGCACATGCCACCACGCACAGCTAATTTTTGTATTTTTAGTAGATGCAGAGTTTCTCCATGCTGTCCAGGCTGGTCTTGAACTTCTGAGCTCAAGTGATCCGCCTGCCTCGGCCTCTTGATAAAGCACTCTTGATAAAGCATTCTTGATAAAGCATAGCAAATGCTGTATCTTTTTATTCTTGATAAAGCTCAGCAAATCACGTGTAACCTCATGTGTCTCTGCAAAGTGTTAATGCATTGAAATTTTATACAGCCATGGTTTATATTTTATAAGCCAGTATTTTGGATGTTCCAGAGAAAAAAAGAATTTGTGAAAACAGATTGAATTCTTATTTCCTTGAAATAGCCACATGAGTGGCTTTGTCACTTACTGGTCATACAATCTAGGGCAATTGACGTACGCATTCTCCAGTTCTAAATTTCTCAGCTAGAAAACTGCTATAATCTTATCAAATTATTGTAAAGATAAAATGATTTAATAAATGTAAGGCAGACATTGGCATATAATAAGTATTCAATAACTTAGCTATTATTATTATTAAAATATTTAGACTGTACAAGCAGCATTTGTAAGGCAAAATATAAAATAATTTCATATTTTCCCCCTACTGCCCTTCAAATCTGTCCTTGGAGACTTGTTCTTTTTATCCCTGGATGAAAATCAATGGACCCTGTAGCTTTTCTACATGCTCTTTAAACATGGATCCATAATGTATGTTTTCTTTATTTATATGTGCTACTATACTAATAGATTATGTATATAACAAAACACAAACAAAAATAAAAATGTTAAAAGTTTAGATGAAGAAGAACAAAATATTTTATTTATTTATTTATTTTTGAGACGGAGTCTGGCTCTGTCGCCCAGGCTGGAGTACAGTGGCATGATCTAGGCTTACTGCAACCTCCACCTCCCACATTCAGGACATTCTCCTGCCTCAGCCTCCTGAGTAGCTGGGATTACAGGTATGTGCCACCACTCCCAGCTATTGTTTGTATTTTTTGTAGAGATGGGGTTTCATCATGTTGGCCAGGCTGGTCTCAAACTCCTGACCTCAGGTGATCCACCCTCCTCGGCCTCCCAAAGTGCTGGGATTACAGGCATGAGCCACTATGCCTGGCCAAGAACCAAATATTTTAAAAATAAGTTTGTAGATGTACAAAGACATTTTGTAGCTAAAGAAGTTTCTACACAGCCCTTCATTTTCTTCCTTCTACTGAAACCCTAGTAAAATGCTTACACAGCTGTGCCCAAGATCTCCATCATAGTCAGCAATTTGCTAACTTTGGAAGTAAGGCATTTAGGCAGAAAATTTGTATTTACATACAAATTTTGGTTATGTGTTTGCTTCTGATAATATTAATTAGTGATAATATTAAGCAACACTTGGAATACCAAGTACTGATAATGTTAAGAAGTAAACACTGATTGATGTTCATGAATTTTTCAGATTCAACTGGAGTCTTCTGGGGATTATAAGACAGATTTGCATATGTGGCCTGAAATGAAGGCACGGCAGCTTAATCTTTCCCAATTCACAGGGCATACTTGAAAATATTTTTCTTCTGGAATAAGATCCAAGCAACATAAAATTACAGAAGATAAACCTTCTTGACTTCATGTCTTACAATAACACATTAATATTCCTTGGCTTAAGACTTCCTCTAATATTATTTTAAAAGGGAAGAATACTTTGCTGGAAAACCCCACTCCCTCTGTTTCAAGGAATTTGGGAAACAACACTATAGCTGTTGAACTCACATCTATCAACCACAGGAAAAACCACTCGTGAGCTAATTTTGAGGCCTTAATTTCTGCCTTGAGTTCCAGCTCAGACTCCTGGTTATTTTGGAGCCCACAAAAGCTGAGTCTCCAAACTGCTATACTTAAAGGATTCAGTATTGTCCCGTATTCTCAGCCTTTGCGGGATTTTGTTGCATCCTCTCACTTCTGAATGCTCACAAGACTACAGGCTTTCTTTAAGAGAGTGTCATAGATCTTAAAATTGTGTTGTTCTTGTTGGATCTCCTAGAAATAGAAGTGGAAATGAAAATTTTGCAAGGAACTAAACTTTTTCTCCTCAATTTCCATAAAAGGAAACAGGAAAGAGGAGGACCAACAATACCTTTTGCTACTCCAGAAGCTCCAAATTCCAGTTCTTATTACCCCCAGTAGAAGACAGACTGGAGGAAATAACAAGCTTCTGGGGCTTCCTCAGATTTTGTCCTACACACTTAGAAGTTTCTAAGTTGGAAGTGGAATTAAGCTCGTGGTTAGGGTTAAGGTTAACGTTCCGCTGTGGGGTTGCATTGTGAGATGCTGCTTTTTCTATTTTTCCACTGACAAAAAATTTGAATAGATAGGTAGAAAAAACACACAAATATCCTGCTTGAACCTTTCCTTTTTGTCAAGGCCTTTGATTTTCAAATGTATATAGAACAGAAACTTTATTTCACTATTTTTCCCTTGGACTACAAGTGATCAGAAAAATCTCTCTTTCTGACTCTAGGCTTTCCACGGCAGCAGCTGATAACATTGCCCCCACTCTCGCTGCCCTTGGATCACATCTCCAATAAATGTTAGCAGATAAGCTTCCCCCACCCCAAAGTTTCCTTGTGCCCCTTTGTGTTTTTGTTTGCTAGTTGGTTTTGCAGTAAGGACCCTCAACATGAGATCTAGTCTCCTAACAAATTTTGAACTGCACAACACCATATTGGTAACTATAGGCGCTATGTTGCACAGCAGATCTCTAGGATTTATTCATCTAGAATAATCAAAAGTTTATATCCATAGAAAACCTCTCCATTTCCCGCACTCCCAGCCTCTGATAACCACTATTGCCTAGTGTTTTAATTTAGAATCTATGAGTCTGGATATTTTTGATCCTTATATAAGTGAAATCATATAGTATTTGTCCTTCATAGCTTATTTCACTTAGCATAATGTCCTCCAAAGCTTTTTTTTTTTTAACACAGGCAGTTTTTAGTTTGCATGGTAGTGTGTGGGACTGTGAATAGCTATTAAATCTGAAACTATGCAAAGTAAGCTTAATATATAGTGGGAAAATCATAATTGTTCTGTGACTTTAAAAAAATCGTCAAAACGTTAAAAACTTTTATTGTCAGTTATAAATGTACATGGAAGTGAAAAATAGTAAAACCGATGTATTTTTTTAGTACATTCTAATTTAAAACATTAAAAACATTGAGAATTATGGTGCTTTATTTCCTTGTAAAAACTCTTTCAAAAGTAATTTGTACAGTGCTTATCTTCTCATCATAGAACTTATAGAGCAAGCATCTTTTCTGTTTTGGTAAACTGTCATAATTTTTTCTTAGGTTGGATAAACTTTTAACATTTTCCTTTACACTTTCAATGAGGTGTAATATCCCTGAGAGTTCCTTTAATGTGAAGTGTTTTGCTGGTGTTACTTCCCCTGGGACATCTTCATCCTTTTTGTCACAACCACTTTCTGCAGTTATGTCAATAACTTTGTCTTCACTAAGTTCCTCTGGCTGTGTATCTATAGCCTTTCAAACAGCAGCAGGGTAACAATTCTATAGTCAGCTGTTTCTTGCAGAACTCAATTTACATTCAATTCAAATTTAACTTCCACTGCTATCGCATTTTCTTTTTTTTGAATCGGAGTCTCGCTCTGTTGCCCAAGCTGGAGTGCAGTGGCACAATCTCGGCTCACTGCAACCTCTGTCTCCTGGGTTCAAGCGATTCTCCTGCCTAAGCCTCCAGAGTAGCTGGGATTACAGGTGTCTGCCACCACGCTCGGCTAATTTTTATAGTTTTTAGTAGACAGCGTTTCGCCATGTTGACCAGAATGGTCTCGAACTCCTGACCTCAGGTGATCCGCCTGCCTCAGCTTCCCAAAGTGCTGGGATTACAGGCGTGAGCCACCGCACCTGGCCATCTCTGCTGCACTTTCATGTGCTGCACTGTCATTATCCATTTTTGTAAGATGTCCATGGGTATATCACTGTGAGAAAAGGAGGCTGCACAGCTATACTCTTTGCTATATATATGCAAACTGAATGACAGATGTACAGTGACCGATCTCCAACAGACTTTGAAAGAAGTGATATATTGGTCACTGATCATGATGTGCTGTGCATGTGTTATTTACATGTGGACTGAAGAGTTAGCAATGAAGTTTTGCTTTATGAATTACTCACAATTAATACACCATGTTGAATGAAATTTGAACTGCGTTCATAGTGGCCTAGTGTTATTAACTAAACTGTGGTAATTGAAATTCGTGTACATTGGGATCTTGCAAAGGAAGAGCTGCCTGAACTCTAAAAGCTTTCCTATCACAGGACTTTTTGATATACCATTCCCTCTGTCCAGAACACTCTCTCCTCAGCTTTCAAAGCTGGCTCCTTCTCATTCTCAGGCTGTAAGCTTAAATATCACCTCCTATGAGATTCCTTCCCTGACTGTACTAAGTAGTCTTCACTTTACCTTCATTTTGTTCATAATACTTATAAAAAATTTAATATACATTTATGTGCCTACTTAATGCTTACTTTTACTCTTCTCACTGGATTATGTATGATCGGGGCTTTCCTGTTTTATTCACTAATATATACCCAGTGCTTAGTACAGTGCTTGGAATATAGTAGGCATTCAATAAATATTACATATTACTTTATTTTTTTGAGACAGCATCTTGCTCTGTCACCCAGGCTGGAGTGCAGTGGTGAGATCTCGGCTCACTGCAGCCACCTTCCAGTTTCAAGCGATTCTCCTGGCTCAGCCTCCCGAGTAGCTGGGACCACAGGTGCGTGCCACCATGGCAGACTAATTTTTGTATTTTTAGTAGAGACGGGGTTTCACCATGTTGGTCAGGGTGGTCTCGAACTCCTGACCTCAAGTGATCTGCCCATCTCAGCCTCCTAAATTACTGGGATTACAGGCTTAAGCCACCACACCTGGCCTCAATAAATATCTCTCAAGTAAATGAATAAATGATAGTAGGTCTTTAGGGCAGAAGTAAATCAATTTGTATAAGAAAAAATTCAGGCTGGGCGTGGTGGCTCACGCCTATAATCCCAGCACTTTGGGAGGCCAAAGCGGGTGAATCACTTGAGGTCAGGAGTTCTAGACCAGCCTGGCCAACATGATGAAACCCCATCTCTATTAAAAATACAAAAGTTAACTGGGCGTGGTGGCAGACGCCTGTAATCCTGGCTACTTGGGAGGCCGAGGCAGGAGAACTGCTTGAACTTGGGAGGCGGAGGTTGCGGTGAGCCGAGATCGTGCCACTGCACTCCAGCCTGGGCGACAGACGGAGATTCCATCTCAGAAAAGAAATTGGACCACAGCTAGTGAGGGGTGTCATGCTGTTTATACCACTGAAAAATCATTAGCGTAGTCACCACCTTTCTCAATTCTATCCAGGAGGTGGGGCAGGAAATGTTAGCTTGGGAAAAAGAGCTGTTTTTCATAGATAATCAAGAACTGACCAGGAAAATTTATCACTGAAAGGAAGGCAAACACAATGGTCCCAGTTTAAATTCCTATCCTGTTTACTGTTTCCTCATAGTCCTCCCCTTGGCTCCAAATGGGGCTGCCACACCTCTTTCCTAATCTACATAAAAATTAGAAGAGTTCCACAATTTCACCACATTAAAACAGTTCTGACATAGGCCTCTCTTTTTTGTTTCTGGTCTGTATCAAGCATTTTCTTGCTTTTGGGTGATAAAGCCTCGTTTGAATTGGCCAGGTAAGACTGCTGCCCGTCAATGGCTATTAAGTTCCCCTAGAGACCTCATTCCTCAATAAGAGACAGCCTGCTCTGGTTCGCAAGCACCAGAACCAGGGCCAAATGCATTATCTGAGTTTCCTGTAAAATGCTTGCTTTTCTTGTACCAAAGTGTACAAGAAGTAAATCAGAGTAAACAAGAAATCTCCTTGGTACACCAGACATAAACCACATTATTATTCTTCAGCCTGCACATAAGAGGGAGGATGTAATATTATGGGAAACAATGGGAAGCACGTACAAATATTCCATCAAAACTGTCACTGCAGTCTGGTCAGAGCCAGAGCCTTTGCAAAAAGCAAGACTAGTTCTTTACATTCATTTTATTCCTTGAAAAAATAATTGCAGAGATTTCTTAACCCCAAATCACTGAATGCTGAAAAGCTAAGCCAAGGTAATAAGAGATCCTTGTATTAACTTGACCCAAATATCTTCCTAGCTAGAAAATGGAAGAGTATTCACTACTGGCAGAATGAAGCCTTTCATTGCTAGTGTCTGCATTTTCCAACCCTGGTAAACTGGGGGATGGGAGAGACTTGGATGTATTCCCTGGTATAATTGTATTTTATTGGAAGAGAAAGTGCTTGATTCGAGTAAAATGTGGTCAGTTAGAAACTGATTTTGCCAGAGTAGGAAAAAATTCAATGTTAAACGATACTCTGATCCCCATGGACAATTTGAGATAAAGACTTTAACTTCTGGAGATGTAAGAGGGGGCCAATGGGCCTTATGGCTGAGATTTTTATGTTTCTTTAACCTTGCATTAATGCAAGACCTAAGGCATATTTTCTTGTGTGTGTGTGTGTGTGTGTGTGTGTGTGTGTGTGTGTGTGTGTATGTGTCTTTACTGAGATATTCTGGCTGTACCTAAAAAAAAATTATTAAGCAAAGATAAATTGGCCAACTTGATCAATGTGAAGGAATCAAAGTAATACAAGCAGTGAAATGAAAAGACCAGTGGCTTTAAATATTTGAATTGTAGTCCTAGTTCAGTCCAGATTTAGGAATAAACAATGGCTTTGGGAAAGTTATTTGCCATCTCAAGTCTCAATTCTTCATCTGAAAATTTAAGAAACTGAATGAAATCAGCGATTCTCTGTGTCTATGTCTTCCCCCACACTCGTGAAGTTTGTAAACTGGGGCCACGTGAATTTTCAGTAGCCTAACTTTAATTCTATCCCCTTCTTTCCTTCTCAAAAAGGCATATTAGAATGCATGCAAGAGAAAGGAGTTTTATTTTCACCAAAGAAAACCTTTGCACTGTTTCCACTGATGTGAAAAAAACTCACAAATTATTTCCAAATTTACTTACTTTCCTATGAATAATAACAATAATAATGTATTAATAAAAATTTACTTGAAACCCTCCTCACTGTTGCCACATACCCATATGTGATATAAATTACTGATAGAGTCAGGAGGCAGCCAAGGGCCCCCCAACCCCCAGCAAAACCCCATGGTCAAGCCTAAAACAGCCTGTAGGCTGAAAAACAGGACTGATTGTCCTGGATGAGGCCTGCCCTTCCCCCCCACTCCCCCAACTGATTCTTTCTGAATAATGCACCTGGGAGGACAGGGTGGGCTTCAGGGAAGTTCGCAGGTGGGGAGGAGCCGGGTCTCTCGTGTTGCTGTCATTCAGTCTGCGAGATGGCAGCCTATTAACGGGAACCTCTCTGGCTTTGCTGGGTTTTTTCCTTTTCACCCAATAAATTCCACTCCCCCTTACCCTTCAAAGTGTCTATGAGCCTAACCTTTCCTGGTCGTTTGACAAGAACATTATTATTGATCACTGAGTGACTAGTGGTTTCTAAGATACCTTAGATCATTAATATTCTAAAATTGTGAAACTTCCCATCTGAAAACTGAAGAATTCAGACGAAGGCTAGATTTCTGCAGACCTACTATTAAAGGTCTGGAAACCTGAAACTGTCAAAAATCAGTGGCTTCTTTTATCTAAGTTAAATTACTAAGTATAAACCAGGAAACGAATTCCACTGGTGGTGAAGGAAAACATCATGACCCCATTCAATTTTTGGTGCCATCTCTTGTATAGTTTTCTGAAGTGAAGTGATTTTTTTTTTTTTTTTTTTGAGACAGATTCTTGCTCTGTTGCCCAGGCTGTAGTGCACTGGTGTGATCTTGGCTCACTGCAACATCCGCCTCCCAAGTTCAAGCGATTCTTCTGCCTCAGCCTCCTGAGTAGCTGGGATTACAGATGTGCGCCACCAGGCCCGGATAATTTATTTTTATTTTTATTTTTAGTAGAGATGCGGTTTCACCATGTTGGCCAGACTGGTCTTGAACTCCTGACCTCAGGTGATCCACCCACCTCAGCCTCCCAAAGTGCTGGGATTACAAGCGTAAGCCACTGAACTTGGCCCAGTTGATGTTTTTTTAAAGGCATTCACATTAAGTTTTGACATTGTGAATAATCAAAGTGCACTGTTTTCTCTTCTCTATGCGAGAACATGAATGTCTTAGAACATGGTGTCTGTATGTCCATGTGTGTATGGATGGGCATGTGTGAGAGATGAGAGGGGGAAGATAATGAGTTATTTGAACCCTTATAGAGGTCTGGAATGAAATGCCTGAAAACTAGTCACCTCTGGCTCCAATCCATAACCTCCACAGAATTGGGTAGCTTAGCTCAATATTCTCTGGAGAAATTTCTATGTGTGAGATGAAACTGAACTGCGCTTGCAAATTGTCTTTTCTGATAAAGAAAGAGATTTTTTTTTAGTCGTTTCTTAAAAAGCTCTAAGTGGTTTCCCTAATAAGACAACAAATCATAGGACATTCTCTATTATCCAAACACAGCAAGCCTTTAGAGCCTTGTTTATGACACGGAAAGCCTGTGAATTGGGTGTTTTCAGCAGTCTTGGTTTCTGATCCTATTGATTTTGTTTAAAAAAATTAACTGACTAAAAGTGATTGATCCATGGGCTGTGTGGATGGTTTCAGCCTCACTTAACCTATTATTTTTTCATGTCCATGGCAATATGGCTGCTCACTTCAAAACTGTGATTCCTATTTTGTGGCACTATCAAACTCTAACATGTATTTCCTATTACTCTGGAGTAGTAAACTCACATGGTATGTTACTTAATAAGGGCTCTCTACCTTTCCCAAGAAATATGGGAGAAAAAAATAATGTGAATCCCTGTGAAACACTGAAAACCAGAATAAAAATATAGAACAGGCAGAGTTGACAGGGATTTTTTTCTCTGTTGTTGAGGGCTTTGTCAAAGGTTACAGGTCTTATTGGAGATCAGAAATTCTGATTTTATCTAGCCTACAGGTAGTGCAACTAACTGATACAGTAGGAAAGAAAAATACCTATGCCACGTGAAAATGCATGTCGAAACCATTTCAACATTATCTCATTTTTCAATAGAGATTCACGCTATTGAGTTTCGAACAACATGGGTGACTTGAGGCTTTCACATTTTCAAATAACACATTTGGATTTGGGCTGATTTAGCCATACTTTTGCGCCAGCTCCCATTCACTGTAATAAATAGCTCACCAGGATTTTTAGAAATGTAGTCTGGATACTGGATACAGACAGTAGTGTATTAGTAAATACACACACACATACACACATACACACACACACACACACACACACACACACACACACACAAAAGCCCAACTCCTTGGAAGAGGTTTTACTTGCAATATTTAACCCATAATAAGTATTTTAAAAATCAATTATCACTGTAATTTTCAAAGAACAGTATAAGTTCCAGACTTTGGTTATTCATTCAGTTGGATCTTTTCAACTCAGTGATGATGTCTTGTTAAAAACTATGGAATAAAATTTCATCATATTTTTATCTGATGTAACTCAGTGTAATGGAATACTAAAATAAATAATGAATATTGGTCTGTCACTTTTAAGGTTTCATATACATTATCTCATTATCACTAGACTATGACTTCATGTAGCTGGAGTAAAGTATATTTTCATTTTATTTACTAGTATATCTCCAACTCCTTGATAGAACATGGCACAAGGTAGATGTTCAATTATTTGTTGACTGAATGATTGAACCACCCTGTAATGTAGGCAGAACAGGTATTAACATTTTTCCCATTTTATAGGTGAAGCAACATTGCGGAAATGTTCAGTGACTTGTTCAAAGTCATATAGCCAGCAAGGGTGTTTCTCCAGCTTGTTATCTAGTCTAACTGGCACTAATTGGTAAGCCCCATAATCATTCTGGGCTTTATTTCCCTTATACTTAAAATAAGAGAAGTGAAACAATTTCAATTGAATATTTGAGCTATTTAAGAAATAAAAATTACATTTCTTCCCAAAATAAAATAAGACAAGGCATTATTCCATGGCTCTGAGGTCTCACCTATAGACCTCAGCGCCAGAATGACACCTTAAATGATATTTTAAATTAAGCCCATAATACTTAGGTATTAGGCTCTCTTCTGAAAGCCTTATATTCACTAAAGAAGTAGTGCCAATGGTGGAGTCCAGAGAACCTAGAACTGTCATATGGTCCAGAGAAGGGATACCCAGGGCCACTGTCATAGGTCCACTTTCTAATAGAAGGAAACTTCAGACCAAAAGCTTCTTCCTTAAGAAAGTCAGGGAGGTTATTTTAGGCTATAAAGAAGCTCTGTGGAAATTCTGATTATTCACAAGAAACTGATCTAAAAGCCTTCTGGTAGTGATGTCTCCACCTGATGGCCTTGCTTACCCAGCTAACTCATATCCCCTGTTCCCTTCCCCTTCTCTTTCCCCTTCCCCACTGACACACTACATGCCGTCTTCAACAACATGTGCAATGGTTGTAAACAGGATGTAAACTTTTATAATGAATTCTTTGGAGACAGACTGCTTTGCACATGCCAGCAAAAATTTCAGGGATGGTTTTCAAACTCATATTTTGTTTAAAAATATCATTATCCCCATCACATATAAGGCTTCTTTGCAGCAGCTTTGTCAGTATTTATTAGTTGCTATTTGGAGTCTGTTTTTTCAAAGGAACTGATTAGTCTCAACACCCTAGAGTGAAATATCGTTTTCTAGAAAGCCCAAATACAAGCTGAAGGCCCTGTGTAAATTACTTCCCCTAATTTCCTTCAGCTACTTGCTTGTTTAGAATGTACACAAAAGGAAGATGTCAAGAACGTTTAGTCTGTTATACCTGCCATGGGTGGCTTCCCCTATAGCACACGGTGAAATCTGATTACAGAACGACTGAGAAATGAAAGCTCCACTGGAATTAGAGGCAACTGTCTCAAATAAGAGTTAAGCAGAGTGTGGCACCACATTCTGCAGAAAGAGGCCTTACTGAGGAACATAATGTTATGCATCACCACGATTCCTAAATCAAACCCAAATCTCTGACCATCACTTACCGAAAATTTCGAACCACGAAGTCGTGACCATTTCTAAAAGCCGCATTGTTCAACAGGACCCTCAGATTAAACAGCATCTTCTTTTAACAGTGAAAAGGATGATTCTATGCTCTTGAAAACTCCACAGCAAGTTAGCCAGCGGAGGCCACCTAAAAACCAAGAAATGTGTTCAGTTGCAGTGAAGGAGCAAAGGTAATATCACCCTTCAGCTTCCTTATCAAAGTCCCCTGGTTAGAGATATCACAGGGCAGAGTGCAGGAGCATTTGAATTTTATGCCGAGCTCCACTACTGTGTATTTTTGTAGAAGAAATCCTGACTCTTTTAGTGCCCAGCCTCCTCATTTTTCATAATATATATATACTGTCACATGCATGTACGAAATAAATTTACAAGTACTCATTGAGCATATAATATATGCAAGGCACTGCAGTACTGGCTGCTGTGAAGATACATAGAAGTAACTCATTTAGAAAATGCAAATTAGCACTGCAAAAATAGCCCTAAGTAGTACTATTTTCAATTATTTCACTTTTCTACTTCTAATTGCCAGTCTTTCCACAAAAACAAATAGAAAGTAGTCCTCTGGAAGCTATTTTGGGTGTATAAGAAGATAGAGAAGGTGTAGTAAAAATATCTCAGTCCTGGAGCTCCCCTTGTGCCTTGCACATAAGTCTTCAATAAAGAAATAGTTGCTGGCTGGGGGCTGTGGCTGACACCTATAATCCCAGCACTCTGGGAAGCCGAGACAGGTGGATCACTTGAGCCCAGGAGTTGGAGACAAGTCTGACCAACATGGTGAAACTCTGTCTCTACTAAAAATACAAAAATTAGCCTAGCCTGGTGGTGTACACCTGTAATTCCAGCTACTCGGGAGGCTGAGGCATGAGAATCGCTTGAACCCAGGAGATGGAGGTTGCAGTGAGCCAAGATTGCACCATTGTACTGCAGCCTGGGAGATAGAGACTCTGTCTCAAAAGAAAGAAAGAAAGGAAGAAAAGATAGAGGAAAGAAAGAAAGAGAAAGAAAGAAGGGAGGAGAGGAGAAGAGAAGAGAAAGAGGGAGGGAGGGAG
>PVKP010038555.1:0-20799 GCA_004027715.1 Plecturocebus donacophilus
TCCCTCCTTCCCTCCCTCCCCCTCTTCCTCCTCCTCCTCCTCCTCTTCTTCTTCTTCTCTCTCTCTCTCTTCCTTTCCAGGGTGTCACTCTGTCATCCAGGCTGGATGCAGTGGCACAAGCTCGGCTCACTGCAACCTCCACCTCCTGGCTTCCAGTGATTCTGCTGCCTCGGCCACCCGAGTAGCTGGGATTATAGGCACCGCCACATGCCTGGCCGGAGCTCATCATTTTCACTGGTGATCTAGGGCTTTAGCAGGTGTTTTACCCACTCACTCATCCACTCACTCAGCAGGTGTGGAGCAGGCACTCTGCAATGCGCTGGGACATGGCAGTGGATAGAACAGATGCAGTCCCTCAGGAGCGCATGATCCAGGCGAGAGGGAGGCAGTTACAGCACCACATCAACGAGGGCAAAATGTGTTCATCTGTGATGAGAGCTGGAGAGGAGAGCAACCCAGTGCTTTAGGAGCCTGTGGGGCAAAAATCCCTGGTCAGCAAAGTCAGAAAATGCTTCCCCAGGAAGGAGATGCTGGGGCCAAGACCTGAAGCAGGAGAAGAGCTCACCAGACAAGAGAGCGACAGGAAGAGAAGGTTCCTGGCAGAGGGAACCGAGAGTACAAAGGCCCAGGGTCAGAAGAGAGCATCGCGGACACGAGGGACCGAAGAGGCGTGAAGACATGAGGGGTGGCGGGGGGACAGAGTAGTGGGTGGGTCTGCAGAGGTCAGCTGGGGCCACACTAGGCTGGGCCATGTTGGTGATGCCAACACCATGTAAAGTGATGGATGTTATCACAAAAGCAATGGGAAACCATTAAATGATTTTAAGCACATGGGGGTGGGGTGGAGAGTAGAAACCTGAGGAGGGCGGTGACCTACCCATTTGTGTTTGGCAAAGATCACAGTGGCCCAACCTCCTTTCTTCATGGCAGAATTTCAAGCAAGGGCTGGCTGTTTCCAGCACAGAAACTCAAGAGGACGAAGACTCCGGGTGTTACAATCTGGCACGGAGCCTAGGAGAAGACCCAAGTGCAAAAGGAGTGAATGGGCCAGGCAATGTGGGGAGGACCTCGACTTTTAGGCACAAAAGCTAGCATGGGGGAGCATTAAGTGTGCGGTCACCAGCACCATATTCCATAGTCTTCTGGCTGGGTTTTGCTGTGCTGCAGTAACAGAAGTTTATCCTCTTGCAGTCCTACAGTAATGGAAGTTTATCCTCACGACCCCAGGGCTAGCCAGAAAAGATAAAAGTATAGCAAGCATTATTTGTTTTAGCAAATGCAATACTGAACAACAGAGTATGTTGCAGGTGTATTGTCAAACAAAATGGTTAGGATAAAAAAGAAATTGGTGCAAAGAAGGAATACATCCCATAGCCTCTAATCACATGGCCCCTGGCCTGCTAGATAGCCACTTGACTGTATGACAAAATTAACTGATGAGATTTTCAGCTGGTTAAAGGAAGTGAGATGTTCCTGTGATGCTGACTGAAAAAATGTGGCAATGGTTTCGGAATTGAAGGACGGATAGAAACAAGAAGAATTTTAAGGCACACGAGGGAAAAAAGACCCTAGATTGTCTCAATCAGGCTATTGGCAGAAATAATAGACATTCAGGATGCTTCTGGGGAGGGCTCAGAAGAGGACACACACACAGAGGAGAAGGGGAGGTAGAGACGGAGGCAGAGAGAGGAGAGATGCTGTCACAAGCCAAGGAACTCTGGCGGCCACCAGAGCTGGAGGAGCAAGGGAGGGATTCTCCCCTACAGCCTCCCAAGGGAGTGTGGCCCTGAGGACATTGTAATTTGAATCTGGGGATACTAATTTTAGACTTCTGGCTTACCAAACTATAAGAAAAGAAACTTCTCTCATTTCTAAGCCATGAAGTTTCTGGTAGTTTCCAGTAGCCACAGGAAACAAATCCATTCTGAGCATAATTTCCTTCCTATGTCACAAACACCTACAGTCTCACATGGCTGATGTGTTATCTTTTTAAAAAACATTATTTATCTATTTACTTCTTTATATTTACTTTTTTTTTTTTTTGAAACAGGGTCTCACTCTGTTGTCCAAGCTGGAGTGCAGTGGCATGATCACAGCTCACTGCAGCCTCCGACTCCTGGACTCAAGCGATCTTCGTGCCTCAGCCTCTTGAGTATCTGGGACTACTGGCATGTGCCACCATGCTCAGCTCATTTTTACAATTTTTCTTATAGAGAGAGGGTCTCTCTATGCTGCCCAGGCTGGTCTCGAACTTCTGGCCTCAAGCAAGATTCCCACCTCTGCCTCTCAAAGTTCCAGGATTATAGGCAAGAGCCATGGAGCCTGGCTGGCTAATGCATTTTCATACTTCAGGGCTCAGACTAGATGACACCTCCTCAGAGTGGCCTCACAGACTTCCCTAACCGGAGTAGGTTAACTCCTGTCAACCTCGATTGCAGTATTGTGTTAAACCTAAATTCTTTCTTTCTTTTTGTGTTTTTGAGACAGAGTCTTGGTCTGTCGCCA
Source organism: Plecturocebus donacophilus (assembly GCA_004027715.1). Classification (NCBI taxonomy): domain Eukaryota; kingdom Metazoa; phylum Chordata; class Mammalia; order Primates; family Pitheciidae; genus Plecturocebus; species Plecturocebus donacophilus. The sequence continues at coordinate 2,506 of PVKP010038555.1, forward strand.
GGTGCCAGGCTGGAGTGCAGTGGCGCAATCTCGACTCACTGTTATCTCCGCCTCTTGGGTTCAAGCAATTCTCCTGCCTCAACCTCCCAAGTAGCTGGGACTACAGGCACACATCACCACACCGAGCTAATTTTTGTATTTTTTTAGTAGAGACAGGGTGTCACCATGTTGGCCAGGATGGTCTTGATCTCTTGATCTTGTGATCCGCCCACCTCGGCTTCCCAAAGTGCTAGGATTACAGGCGTGAGCCACCGCGCCCGGCCAAACCTAAATTATTTCTTTAGTTTCTGTTCTTGTATTTTGTCTGCCTTCCCTGACTAAAGTAGAAGCTGCAGGTGATCAGGGACTGTGGCATTCTCCTCCCTGCCACACCCCTGGCACCAAGCAAGCAGACTGGAGGAGAGCGAACACTCCATGAATGTTTGTTGATTGAATAATTGACCTTTTGCAATATTCTGAAGGTCAATTGAAAATTTGACCAATATTGATAAGACTAAGTTCCCTAGCTTGCCTTAATCAACAGGTATTGATGGCTGTTTAAATTCCTATTTTGGATCCTTAGTCTGCCCTAATCTGTGAGGCTGTTTAATATTCAGTCACTCATTCACTCATTCAATAAATATTTATTTATTTGGGGCTTATTATGTGTGCAGCAGTCTGCTGATGATTCCTAATTGGGCTATTTTTTCCCCTGTTGAATTTCAATTGAGAAAGAATAAAGCAATTGTAGCATTTTTCAAGGCAAAACAAGCCATACAACAACCGCAGACCACAAGCAACAAAACAATCTTTCATGAGGCTAATTAGTCCTAAGCCTTAAAAAAATAATAATTGCCAATTCTGGAGTGGTCTTTGAAGGCTTTTTGAGCTGAATAGTAATCAGGAAACTACAGCCTTCACGAAGCAAGCTCTCAGAGAAACGTAAGCCACTCTAGAGTTGTGCACTTTTGGTGCCTCTGATTTGGTTGAATTTCCTTCTGATAAGGAAATTTTAAGGACATTGATGGGCAAGGAAAGCACATTTATTGCACACACGAATTCTTTCAACAGACTTCATGATACACAGCCAGTCTCATAATCAGAAGTATTTCTCTCTGTTTAAAACCCAGAAGGGTAGCTGACATCTTTTATCAAAAAGACAGACAATTCTTATCCCCTGACAATTCCAGATTATGGATCTCAGGAGGCTCTCCTTACACTGGTATTTTATCACCGGAATCAGAGAGACTGCTGTTTATTTTCTAAACCTCTGCGTAGTTTTCAAGGTGTTGCCAGCAGGGCCTGGGCTGACAGTGACACGTGTTATTGTCACATTGCTAGATCTGAAAGAAAACAGAAGATAAATAAATATCAGTGTTTTCTTGGATCCCTTTTTGCTATTGTGGGCACCGGAGGCACTGGCATTTGTTCATTCACATATCTGCTCTGTTTGATGGGGCCGTTTTCCCTTTCATCTAATGGGGCATGGAGGGAGGGAGAGCACAGGCTGACCAACTGCTGTGGACTAGGACAGCCTGTTCATCCAATTCCTAGTCTGGGTGAGGGACGGAGGGTGGAACTCTGGACAGAGTTCTACGGAGAATGCAGATTCTGGCTGCAGGACCCCACTGGTCTTCGCACCCCTCTCCCATGTGAGTAGATTGTCTTGCACGTGGCAGAGATAGCACTGTGCTCATAGTCAGGTAACGTGTGCTGCGGCCCCAGCTAGGTAAGTTGCTTCAGCTCTGAGTCTCTGCTTCTCCATCTGTGCAAGCTACTGGGAGCTTTCCTCCTCCCTCCTAGGCTGTTGAGATGACACACGCAGGAGAGAAGTGGCCACCTCCAGCCAGACCAGCTCCCCACACCTCCCCAACACTTGCTGCTTATTCTCCCACTCTGCCCTTTTCTCTTCTCTGGGTTGCACCTCTCTCTGCCTTCGGCCTTCTTTGGATCTTTTTATCCTAGATCAGAGGATGACATCAACGCACTGTGGCTTTTTGGAAATGCAGTCTTATTGGAACCCAGCTATGCTGTTTCATTTACATATTGTCCCTGGCTGCCACAATGGTAGAGTTGAACTGTCACAACAGAGACCAATGGCCTGCAAAGTCTAAAGTATATACTATTTGGCCCCCTGCAGAAGTCTGCTGACCCCATTCTACATGCTCTCCTAGACATACTGATTCCACTCATTCTTGAAGACCCCGCTTGAGTTCTTGAGCTGCTTGGTGCTCCCTGGCATGTTAATCGTTTTTAGATGTAAAAAGATTTCTATAATCAAATACACTGGGGAAATCCTAAGTGAAACAGACTTAAGCAGGCTTCTTTACTAACTGTAGGACTTATCAGGAGCATTTAGTGTACTGATATGCATTGGAAATGTCCAACAGGGGAAAGTGGTGTGCAACAATTTTCAATGTTATTTCTCTATGGGGCCACTATGTTGAAGAACTTGATCTCTCTTTTCAAACTATTCTCTCTCCCTGGTTGATATCATCTGCTGCCATAGTTAAAGAATACATTACATCTTAATCTGAAAATTTAATTTGCAGTCTGGAAAGCTACCAGAGCTGCAGACACTACTGTCCTTTTACTCTGCGATTGTCTAATAGACACCTCAAACTTCACACGCTCCAAGTGTACTGCACCTCTGTAATCTTAGCCACCTTAAGAAGTGGCAACATTGTTCACCACTTACTGGGGCCAGAAACCTAAGGCCCATCTTGACTCCTTCATTCCTTCACACTCTGTATCTAATCCATCAGCCTGTCTGTCGCCTCCATCTTCAAAATATGTCCTGCATAGGACCTTGTCTCACCATCTGCTCTATGTCCAGCCAAGTCTAAGTCGCAAACATCCCTTGCTTGGATTCCTGCATCAGCCTCCAAATTGGGTTCGTCTCCAAATGTGGTTTGTCTTCTGACAGCAGACAGAGTGATCTTTCTGAAACTCAAATCCAATCACACCCCTCCCTGGCTTTAAGAAAAAGATTTCTGTTCCAACCAGAATAAAATACAAACTTCTTGGAGAAATTTTGAGGCTCTGCATGGTCAGGCCTTCCCTTAACCTCTCACCTGTGGCCTATTCTGATCCCCAAACCCATGAACCCAGGGCCTTTGCACATGCTGTTCCTTTAGCTTAGAAAGCTCAACTCACTCCACCCTCCTCCCCGTGCCCCTTGTCTTTTCAAGGCCTCTTTTGATTCTTCATTATCATTTGGGTCTCAACTTTACAGATCTTCAGAGAGATCCTTGCTGATTAACCACATATACACCATTTCTTTGTATCGTATGATTCTTGTTTATCATTCTTCTAGCTCTTCCTAGGAACTGAAACTAGCGGATCTATTGTTTCCACGCCTGTTTTTTCTGTGTCTCTCTGAGTACGAACTTCATGAAGGGAAGGAGCAGGCCTGTCTTTCCTTTCCCACCACTGGGGATGCAGAGGCTAAGACAGTGTCAGGCCTACAGTGGCTATTTGCCAATGGCCATTTGTTGACAGAATGACTCACAACTTCCTGTGTCCATGGAGCACCCTCTGTACTAGCACTTTACACTATTATTATAACAACAGTTACGCTTGATATTTGTTCTGCTCCTAGGTGCTTACCCAAGAGAGGTGAACCATATGTCTACACAAGACACATGCAAATATTCATAGTGATATTATTTATAAATAATAAATTTATTGTTTTGAATTCCCCAAACTGGAAACCCCTTAAATATTCATTAACAGGTGGACAGATAAAGAAATCATGGCATACCCACACAATGGAGAGCTACCCAATAATAGGAAAGAACAAAATATGAAGGCTTACCACAACATGGATGAATTTCAAAAGTATATGTTAACTTTGGGAGGCTGAGGCAGGTGGATCATAAGGTCAGGAGTTCTAGACCAGCCTGACCAACATGGTATTTCTGTATTTCTCTATGGAATTTCTACTAAAAATACAGAAATTAGCCAGGTGTGGTGGTGCACACTTGTAATCCCAGCTATTCAGGAGGCTGAGGCAGAACCTAGGAGGTGGAGGTTGCAGTGAGCTGAGATCACATCACTGTACTCCAGCCTGAGAGACAGAGCGAGACTCCGTCTAAAAAAAAAAAAGTATATGGTAAGTGAGAGAAATGAGGAAAAAAAGTCTGCACACTCCATGATTCCATTTTTATGACCTTCTTAGAAAAGGCAAAATATAGCGACAATAGTTTGCTAGACCCTGGGATGATGAGAGAGGGGTGAGGTAAAGGAGCCAGAAGTGCTTTTTGGGGATGATGGCAAAGACCTCTCTGGATGGTAGTGATTACAAGGGTATATAGGTTTGTCAAAACCCAGGAAATTGTGCACTTAACATGGGTGCCTTTTATTTTATGTAAAGTACACTCCAATTAAGTTAATTAAAATAATAAGTTAAAGGAAAAATAGGTAAACAATAAAGTAGGTATTGAATGAAGAGGCAAAGCTCATCAAGGGAGTTTTAAAGGAATGGCCAAGGTTTGGAGAGCCCTGGACCAGAGTTCCACCACCCCGTGCAGGGGGGTCTGTTTTTATTCTCCTGTTCTCTTGACTGTCATCAAAAAACACCTTAGCAATCTTTGCCAGTCTTAATGCAATTGTGACTTTAACTCTGTCAGCCTTTTCTTTTATGGATTCTGTATTTCACGTCTTGCTTAAGACAACAGAAAGCCCTTTCCCACCCTAAGATTATAAAAAAGTAAGCTATCATATTCTCTGATGCTCATACAATTTTAAAAAATATGACTTTGAAAAATTAATTTTTAAACTGCGGCAAAATACGTATAATGCAAAATTTGCCAACTTAACCTTATTCATTTATTTATTTATTTAAAGATGGAGTCTTGCTCTGTTGCCCAGGCTGGAGTGCAGTGGTGCGATCTCGGCTCACTGCAACCTCCAACTCAAGCAATTCTCCTGCCTCAGCCTCCCGAGTAGCTGGGATTACAGGTGTGCACCACTATGCCTGGCTAATTTTTGTATTTTTATTAGAGACAGGGTTTCTCCATGTTGGCCAGGTTGGTCTTGAACTCCTCACCTTGTGATCTGCCTGCCTCGGCCTCCCAAAGTGCTGGGATTACAGCTGTGAGCCACGGTGCCTGGCCCTTAAGTTATTTAAGTTAATTTTTAAATGTATAGTTCAATGGCATTAAGGACATTCACGTTGTTATGCAACAATCACCACCATCCATCTCTGAAACTCTTTCAAAAAACATATTTCTGACACATAATAATTGTACATATTTATGGGGTACAATGTGATGATGTTCTGATATATATATATATATATATACAACATGTAACAATTGAATGCAGAGCACTTTTCATCTTACCAAACTGTAACTCTGTATTTATTAAACAATAACTCCCTGTCCCCACCTCCCCCAGGCCCTGGCAGACATCACGCCACTTTCTGTCTTCATGAATTTGACTATGCTAGGTAATGCATATAAGTGGGATTTATTTAGTATTTGTCCTTTAGTAACTGACTGCTTTCACTAAATGCAACATTTATATAATTTAAAAAAACATTAGATATTGAATCTACCTGGAATTTATTTGCATGCATCTGTGTGTGTATGTACAGTGGAGGTAATAATTTAATTTTATTCCTCCCAACAAATGATGAACCAGTTTCCCCAGTGTTGTTTATTTATTAAAGAGACAGTGTTTTTCACAGTCATTTAATAGCCACCAGTATCATACTCAGTGTTCCACACGTGAATCCATCTTGTTTGGCAGCCTCCTTTTTGTTCACTTGATCTGTTTTTTTTATTCCTCTGCCAGTTCCACAGTGTGAACCACTTTAGCTGAGACCTCACCTACCTTAAGCAAGGGGCCCTGCTCTGGCTTAGCGCCTTGTCTGTTTGTTTGTTTGTATTTTGGGATGAAGCCTCCCTCTGTCACCCAGGCTGGAGTGCAGTGGTGTGATCTCGGCTCATTGCAGCCTCCGTCTCCCAGGTTCAAATGATTCTTGTTTCTCAGCCTCCCGAATAGCTAGAATTACAGACGCCCACCACCATGCCCAGCTATTTTTTTATTTTTATTTTTAGTAGAGACGGTGTTTCACCATGTTGGCCAGCCTGGTCTCAAACTCCTGACCTCAAGTAATCCACCCGCCTTGTCCTCCCAAAGTGCTGGGATTACAGGTGTGAGCCACCACATCCAGCCCTTGTTAGTTTTTCAACTGTTTACAAGGATACAGGATGCTTCCCTGGGCTCCCTGAAAGTCTCCCATCTCTCCTTTTCCCAAGGGAGCTTAGCATTCAGGGGTCTCAATCTGGGTGGGTGAGGAAGGACTGGGCCATGTTTATCAGATAACACAGACCCCGAGAGTGCTGGCACCCTCTGTCTGCTTCAGGGCTGGGGTACCAAAAGGTTATTTGCCCTTGCCCCAGAAAGATGTGTCAGGGGGTGAAGGTGCCCTGGGATGGTTTGAATTTCTGGGCTGGCAGTGGAACTTTGCCATAACCCAGTTGACTGTGAGGCAGAATTCAAGATAAGGCAAGTTAATCTTGGTTCCCCTCCAAGGACATTTGGTACTGACATGCAAAACAGGATCCCTTCGAAGTTCATTCCAGCAGGAGATCCTGGAGGCAGTCATAGAGTGTCCCTTGTATTTCTACAAAGTGTATGTGGAGTGCTGCTGGGGCCACCTGTTTCAGACTGTGACCTGGCACTGAAGGAAGACAGACTAGACTGGTCAGGGCAGGGCTGGCCAGCAGCTTTATGGGACCACAGGGTCTCCATGACTATCTGCAAGGCTGTGCTGGGCACTGGCCTAGTATCCCACAGGAACTGGGCACTTCAAACTCCTTTTTCAGGGCCAGAAGTGTGGGCAGAGAGTGGGAAGAGTTGAAGTTTCCACGAACCTCTTGCCATTCAAAGTCTGATGAGTCAGGCCATGCTCATCAATCAGCTTCCTCTAGGTTTCTAGTAGGAGGCAGGAGAGATAAGATGGGCCAAGATGGAGCTGAGATAACATGGGGAGCTCGCTGGAGAACAATGGACATCCTCTTCCCCTGCCCTTGCAAGCCTCTAGGAGCGAGGATAGGCAGGGAGGCCACCTGGGGAGTCTGGCTGCCTTTGGTAAAGGCCCTTGGGCACAAGATATCACATGGGGACATGCAGCTGAAGGAGAATCATGCTGGGATTGTGGGCACAGCAAGCAGGGAGGCAGACTGACAAAACCAGTATCTGATGGTTCAGTGTTTCCCAAATTACAGTCATTTCTATACTACCTGTCCAGGCCTCCCATATCCTCCAGCTTCTGCACTGGCCTTCACATCTTATTTTGTTTTATTTTATTTATTTATTTTTTTGAGACAGAGTTTTGCTCTTGTTACCCAGGCTGGAGTGCAATGGCGCTATCTCGGCTCACCGCAGCCTCCGCCTTCTGGGTTCAAGTAATTCTCCAGCCTCAGCCTCTTGAGTAGCTGGGACTACAGGCTGTGCCACCATGCCCAGCTAATTTTTTTGTATTTTTAGTAGAGATGGGGTTTCACCATGTTGACCAGGATGGTCTCGATCTGTTGACCTTGTGATCCACCACCCTCGGCCTCCCAAAGTGCTGGGGTTATAGGCGTGATTTATTTTATTTTTTCGAGACAGAGTCTGGCTCTGTCGCCCAGGCTGGAGTGCAGTGGTGTGATCTCGGCTCACTGCAACCTCCACATCTGGGGCTCAAGCGATTCTCCCACTTCAGCCTCCCGAGTAGCTGGGGCCACAGGCATGACTCACCACACCCAGCTAAATTTTTCTGTAGAGATGGAGTTTTGCTATGTTGCCCAGGCTGGTCTCAAACTCCTGAGCTCAAGTGATCATGGGATCATAGGTGTAAGCCACTGCACCAGCCTACATTTTATACACACACACACATTCCCTCCAACATGCGTGAATACACATGTTCATACAACATACATATACATATATTTGAACCACTTTTTTGACATGAATTTAACATTTTTAAAAGCAAAAATATCTATAATGATCACACGTATCACTCAGATAACACTTATAATATGCCAGGCACTGCTATAGGTAATCAAGTATATCACTCTGGTCAATATCAAATCCTTTGAGGTGGTGCTATTTTATGTTATTTCCTCCCATTTAAAATATAGGGAAACTGAGGCACAGAGAGGTTACAAATCACCTGCTCAAAGTCTCACTGATTCAAACCCATGGTGTGTCTGGCACCAGACCCTGAAACAGGCTGCCTCTCAAGGAATGAGTCAGATATAGGTTAGGTTGATTTTTTTTCTTAAGTCATATTAATTAATCACAAATAATATAGACATATCAAAGTTTTTTAAGCTCATCTTGTACCATCTGGTTCTTTCTGTAAACTGCCGGCACCCACTTAGGCACTGCTGAGCCCAGGAGGTGTGATGTATGTGACCAGTCCAATTCTGGAGCCGCGACAACTTCTTTCCCCTGGGTGGTGGGACCAGCAAGGCCACCAACCTCTTGACGCATGTGACTTAGCTCCATCAGCTCCATAGATAATTTATACCTGGCTGCCACCTCAAGCCACTACGGGGATTTGGTGTGCATGTGTTGGGCAGGAGAGTGGGAAGAGAGAAAAGCTATGCAGATTCCTGCCGATCCCAGTGATTCACTCCTCACTGTCGTCTAGCACCTTGCCTTACTCCTGAGGGGTTCTCCATGAAGTTGGCAAGGAGCAAGTTCAAGGCCCAGCTCCGGAGCTGCCTCCTGTGGCCAGGAGGGTATGACCCTCAGCACCAGCCTGTTTTGTGTTTTTTGTGTGCAGTTTGCAGAAATGTTTGTCAGGTCATGCTCACCTCGGGTCATCTTTTGGGAGAGCTGGGCAGCTCTTTGGGAAACCCTGGGGCACATTCCAATCCTCTTAGCTTCAGCCCATGTTAGAGTGAGGTTTGAGAAATTATTTTGTCCTTTTTTGAAAGCAGTAGGTCACATGGAGAACGAATGGGCCTGTCCTCCAAGCTTGGTCTGTGGCCTGCTACCTGTCAGGCTGAGCATCTGGGCCTGAGATTTTAAAGGCCTGGACTTGTGAGGCCTCCTCTAAAGAATGACTCAGTCCTGTCCTCTGCTCTCAGGTGTGGATAATTACAGCCTTCTGAGCAGGTGCCGTTGGGTCAAATCTTGCTGTTCTTAATGAGCTGGTGGCAGAGCAAGTCATTTAGCCTCAATACAGGCCAGTTTCCTCATCTGTAGAATGGGCATGACTTTGCCTACTTTGCAGTGTCGCAGGGAGAGTGGAATGAATTAATTCATGGAATCCTTGGCCTACAAAAGCTGCCCAAGAAATGCTGGCTGATTGGTGCCTCTTGTCAGCTTGCATGTTTGTTTCCACCCCTACGTTTATTGTGTACCTTCTCCGAGCCAGGCTCTGTGTTACATGAAATTCAGTGGCAACTGATAACAATGCAGTTCTAGCCCTCACGGACCAAAATGGCTATTTTTCCCTGGTTCTATATCACTGATTTTTGCACCTCTTAAAGATGAGTCTTTTCTAAATCTTAGTGGGAAGGTCATGAACTCTTACAAAAGTCAGGCAAGTGCACATAGGTACAAGGGACGTAAAATTTGCAAACAAGTTCTTGTCTTTGCAAAACAGTCAGGAGGGGTCAGCCACCCTCTCCATTCTCCTCTTGGTGCCAGGCTAGTAAATCCTAAAGGTGGCATGAAGAAAGGGAAGGTGCCTTCAGCAATTTATGCTCATTCTATTTTCCTCTTTCCAGCTTCATTCCCTGGGTGTCCAGGGCATGCTGAAATGCCCTCTTTAAAAGCCGAGTTGTTTGCACTGACTGTATTTGCTCTTAACCTCCAATTATTGAGTCAATATCATTTTTCCTTCTCTCCTTCTGCCCCTTGGCTCACAAAGCAAGCAGCTTTATGAAACCTACCTGAATGTAACTCTTTATTCTATTTTAACTTTCTCCTGCACCAATAATTAAATTACAGAGGCCAGGAGGGTCTAGAAGAGAGCCATTGTTTAGGCTGACATGTTTGCTTCTTCTGCCCAATATTCACACCTCCCTCTTCTCTTGACATAGCTTTCAGCCCCCCATGTCTTAGGTTAGGTGAGCTTTTACTATGCCTCTCTCACATTGTAAATTTTTTTTCAAAGTTTTCCTCCCTAGCTATGACCTGAGACATTGCCCCAACCAACATGGGAGGGTGAGAATTTTCTCCACATCTATGACCACCAGGGAGTTTCTGAACATAATGTGATTACAGGAACCAACCCTCTTATCGGCTCTCCCCATCACTGCCCAGGTGAGGCTTTCAGGCTCTGCCCTGCTACTGGGCACCCTGTACCCAGAAGTGAGCTTCCAAGCACTGAGCTGTACTCAGCAAACCGATTTGTTCAGTCATATCTCAGATGCCACGGGCAGATGAGAGTGATAATACCTTCTCTGTTTTGCAATGGTGGACATAATTGAGATGGGAGATAAGGCGAGGGGGAGGTGTGGCGCAACCTTGAACCAACTCCCAGGATAGTAGTGAGGCTGTACAAACCCTTTTTCTTGTTGAACAACATGTCTTATTTCCATGAGTCGTCTTACCAATCGTCCTGTAATTAACCACGCTAATAGTATTTTCTGCGGTGCTAGCACTCAGTGCTTTCCTGGGCCCCCTTAGGAATAATGCCCTGCAATTAGCAGCCAATGGGTGACTCATATCTCCTGGCTGGATGGTGATGGTCTTCAGATACCATCCCAGGGCCTGTCTGATTCTGCAGAATTTCACCTGGGGCTCTTGCCCATCCTGGAGTGAAGGGAACCTTCTGTTTCCCTACAAGCAATTCCTCCTCCTGCCAAAAAGTGTGGGCTCAGCAAACTGGTTTGTATTTTCACATCTCTTTTTCTTTCCACAACAGAGCTTCTCAAAGCATCAGTCTGTCTCTGGCCAGTTCACCTCTGGGTTCCCAGAGAGCCTGGTGCTGGGCTCAGCCTACTCTTGACCTGTAACAAATGTTAAATGAATAAATTCTAGAGAACAAACACACTACAGCGCTCCCCCGGAGGTGCCAGTTCATTTCGCAGGTCTAGTTTCTATCCTACCTGCTCCGGCCTCCTTCCTAGGCCTAAGGCCAAGTTACAATCTATAAACTGAAAGGAAACTGAGCAGTTTGGTCCTGAGATGTAAGTACAGGTGTTGCTGTGGGTAGATGAGATAAGGCAGTAAAGGCAAGTGGCTGGCGTTGCTTCCAGAGAGCTCTGTAGGGCACTGTGCATAGGTGTTCTTAGTGAACTGATGTCAGTCATGCACTCTGCAGGCATATGGGGGCTGCCGTGCTGGTGGAGGGAGAAGTGGGGCAGGGCTGAGAGGGGCTACCACGGGTGAGTGGGTGTCACAAGTTTAGCCCTGTGGTGTTTCCAAATACTAGGAGCTAGGAGGGAGAGGCAGGGAGTAGACATAAAATAACACACATATGTGTTGGTGTATCTCCACATAGACCTATATAAATTACGTCTTTAATATTCATGACCATTCTCTGAGCTGTTATTTGATGTGGTTGGTCCACCGATCAGAGTTGCTATAGGAAATAGATTCCAGCTCAGATGGTCCAGAGGTCTTTAATGAAGGGCCTGCTTTGGGAGATATTAAGGGCATGATCAGGGGATGACAAGAACCCCAGAAAGTAGCAGGGTGTTGTGACTACTCCAGGTCTGAAGGGGTATGGGAGGAAGTGGGGCGTCAGGGCTCCACGAGGGCGGAGACCACGGAGCAGCACTGGCACCAGGAGCTGGAGCCTTGGAGGAGCACGGCCACTGCCTGAAAACCCAGCCCGAAGCAAGAAGAGAGAGGAATAGCTTGTCCCGTCCTCTTCCTGATCTTTTGTCGGGGCATCCCACTGGCCAACTGGGAAGGGCCCATGGAGATCTGAGTGTACCATCCATGGGACCAGCTTGATAGGACAGAGCCCAGCAAAGCAGGGAAGAGAATGGATGTGGGGTACAGGGCATGTGGGGAGAGCAGCACAGTCGGGGGACAGTGACATCATCACCTGGCCCTGGAATGAAAGTCAGCCTTGGCCATGTGAGTGTTGCTGCTGGTTGTCTTTCCTCAGCCACCGGCCTAGGAGATGCTAGCAGTACACAGTAGGTGCCACGTTGGTTCCTTTAACCCATTATCTATCAACTCTAACATACTGGTTGTTACTTAGCCTCTTAGGTGCCTCCTCTAATTTAAGTCCAGTGCAGTGCCCGGCACATAGAAGATGCTCACTAAGTGCTTCTTAAACAGTGATAGATGAATAAATCAACACACGAGTAAATCAGTGGGTGGATGTGAGTCACCTTGGAGGGGGTACTGTGAAACCTGTTTGACACCACTGGAAACTTGGGTTCTGAGAGGTTAAGGGACCAGCCCAAGTCCATTTTGTCACTCAATTCATTCCATAAATACAGTTGTCCTTTGGTATCTATGGGGGATTGGTTCCAGGAGCTCTGCGGATACCAAAATCAGCAGATGCTTAGGTCGCTGATATAAAATGGCATGGTATTTGCATATAACCTATGCACAGCCTCCTGTGTACTTTAAATCACCTTCAGATCACTTATAATACCTAATACAATGTAAATCCTATGTAAATAGCATCTATACTATACTCTTTAGGGAGTAATGACAAGAAAAAGTCTATACATGTTCAGTACAGATATAGTGTTTTGAGTACTTTCGATACTGGTTGGGCAAATCCATAAATGTGGAACCCATGTATACAGAGAGCCCTATATCTATTGAGACTACAGACTGTATCTATTGAGCACTCACCATGTACCAGTGGTCTTACATTTGACGGGAGGAGAAAAACACACAAACCTATGTATCTTGTATAATATCTAAGGGCTACCTACAGATGAATGAAGTAGACTAGAGGGACACGGAGCCCTGTGCCTGGCTTTTTAGAGTGTTGCCAAGGATGGTCTCTGTTATAAGAAGGGACATTGGAGGTGAGACCTGAAGGAGGTTGAGGACATGTCATGTGGCTTTCTGGGAAAAGAGCCTTCCTGGAGGAGGAGAGTGGGTGAAGAGTCTTCAAGCAGGAACACGTCTGGGGGATTTGGGAAAAAGCAAGAAGACCAGTGTGGCTTGGGCAGGTGTAACTGGCACCGCTCTCTGCCCAGCAACTGGAGGGATGTTCTGAAATGCAATCTGATTCCATCTTTCCCATCTGGACCCCTCTAATGACTTATCCTTGTACTTGAAATGCAGGCCAAACTCCTACCTGGCCAGGCCTACTTGGCAAGGCATGGTCTGTTCCACTCAACTCTCTGAAGCTGCCTTCCTCTGTGGCTCCCTGCTTAACTGCCCGATGGCCACACTTGCAGCCTGCTTTTCCACCTCCAGGCCTTTGCTCTGGCCATTCCTCATGCTTGGAACACTTGTCCTGGTTCTTTGGCTGCCACTCCTCAGAACAGCATGTTCTGACCCCCACTCCTGAGAAGACTGTCTGTCTTCAGGCACTCACAGTCTATCCTGGCATCGTTTTTGCTTCTTTCTTACTTGACATTATATCTCCTATTACCTGGTGGCAGAGGGAGGAAGGAGTGAAAAGGGAGTGACCCAGAAAATTTGTCCAATGATGATAAGAGTATAGGAGAAAGAGAGAGCAAGATGGAGAGAAGAGAGATGTCACTACCAGGCTGTTACATGCCATTCTGCCCCACTGTGAGCGCCTCAAAGGAAGGAACCTCATCAGCTTTGTTCTTCACAGGGAACAGCTCTCACAGACATCTATAGTCACCTGAGTATCTTCTGTGCCTTGAGCAGTGCCGGGCACACAGAAGCTCTTTAGTAAATATTTATTGAATAATGAGTGAATGGTGAACCAGCGAGTGACCTTTGTTTGAGACACCAGAATGAGACTGGTAAGAACATATTCTTCCTTTCCTTGATCTTTTGACCTTGTAAGTTTTCTTGTGAGACCTCAGGTTTCCCAGGGAAGATTTAGGCCAAATGTCTACACTTAAATGTCCACATTTGTTGACCAGAAGAGAAAACCTGTGGGGATGCCAGATGGGGTGGTTGGGGGAAAGCTTTATTTTGCACTCTCCCCATATTTTCTTTAAAAATCATGGTATGTAAGTTCTTCCCAGTGTCAGGAGCTCTTAGAACCCTGGGCAATCCCTGAGGGTGGACTATTATTAGCCACACCACAGAATCTGCTGCTAGCACTCTACCCCCTGCTGTGACATGTTTCCTTTTAGCAAATGAACAAACGAATAGAAAACCGCCCACTTACAGAGCCCAAAGCTGACTCTAAGTTTGTGTTTTCTACGTGGAAAGCTTTGAGAAATGCAGATTCTCTCACCTCCAGGGTGGGAGATCCCAGATCCAAACATCTAAACTTAGAAATGTGGTTCAAAGTTGAGGATGGGCTTGGCATCCTGCCTTTAGAACAACGTTCCCAGTGACTTTAATGTACTTGGTCTGAGCACCATACTCCGAGGGCCATACTCTGGGTCTTGGGCCCCCATCTTGGTTTTGGGTATGAAGAGGTGGTGTATGTTGTGGTTGTGTGTGTTAGTATGTGTTAGTAGTCTATATATCTAGACAAGTTTTTAATGTCTGACAAAAATGTCTGATAAAGTCCCATCAGAACACTGGCATAGAAGTCGGCCATCATCAACCTTATCCTATCACTTTCAATTATAATGTCTTCCCTGTCCTTTAAATTTTCTAATAGGGCTCTGTAGTAGACGGGGCAAGTGTGTTTCTTGTCCCCATTGTACAGAAGAGGACACAATTCTGAAGTTAAATGGCTTCAAGTCTCAGGATCCTCTCACCATGGACTCTGCAGTCCACCAATTTCCCCTATACTCATGAGGGACCATGTCATGACACAGTGCTGGCAGAGGAAGAAAGGACAAGAAGGAGATAACTCAGAAAATTCATCCCACAATGGAAATATGGGAGAGAGAGAGAGACAGACAGAGGAAGATGAAGAGAAGAGAGGTGTCACACATGGGGCTGTTGATCACCTGGAGTCCAGTCTGTGTATTTCAGAGAAGGCAAAATACCAAGAAACTGCATGTGCTCAGAAGAAAAGCCCTGTGATCAAGATGCGCCTTGGTCTGCTTCTCAGTGCTGGCCCCTAACTCTCTGTCTTCGGCAGCACATCCCAGCCTGGGGCCAAGCAAATACCCCTGAGGAGGCTGGGCTCCTGAGAAGCCCGTATTTACCCACAATCTCTGTTTTGGAAGTAATTAATCTTTGAATGTACAAGCCCCTTTGTGGTGGAAAGCGCACGCTGACACTTTTGTGTAAACACCCAGCTTAGCATATTGACAAACTGGTGGCTGTTACTTTGATCCTGGGCTGCCGGCTCTGAAAAGGCAAGCCAGCTCCAGGCTGCCCCACCGGGCACAAAGGCAGCTCTAATCCCCTCTACACTCCTCTGCGATCCATATTTAGAATTCGGAGTCTTTATTTTCTATATCCACTTAAGCTCTGCTTGGAGTTTGTTTAGTAACCTTCTTCCTTCTTCATGCTCGCTGGTGACTCAGAAGTGCGTTTTCTTAGCAAGGCGTGCAGCAAAATGCCAAAGTAGCAAATGACCCGAATGAAAACCCTTAAACTCTCATAGATTTAATCACTGCAGCAAATTGGAACCATTTGTGGTCAGGTTTTGATGGCGATCTATAAAGATTTCTCCCATTCTCCCCTCTGCTTTCTTTTTAAGTGGCTTAGTTAAGGTTAGTGAGAAAAGGAGGCATCGATGCCAAGGTCCGTGGGGTGAGGGAAAGGGACTTACATTGTTTTTCATCAGCTCTCAGGATTTCTATAACTACCTGAGTGTCTTCCAACAGCAAGGGGCAAATTTTGGGGGTAGCCAGAAACTCTCCCACACATCGCGCAGTGCAGTGGCCAGGACCGTGCAATCCAGAAAACAGGGAGGTTTCATTGCTGGGAGTTTCTGCTGAAGGTTTAGGGCCCTCTTAGGAAAATATTGTGTTTTGTGACTTTTGTCGCCTCCAGTTACCTAATAAGGCAAGGGAAAGGTCAGTGCATTTTTTTTTTCACGAACAAAGAAGAAATCGAACCCGATCTGTTATGATTTCTCCTTAAGCAAACCAAACAGAGAGAGCTTTAGTGAAGACGCCGATCCGGGCCGGAGGCTGACCCAGGCAGCGCCATGAGAGTGTCAGATCTGTTTCTGATAAAATCGACATTGAGGTTTTGAAGAATGAATCAGAGAGGAAGTTCAATTCTATTTCACGACTGGGCTGAACTAAATAGAAGGGGAAAGCTTGTCTGTAATTAAAGAGAGGCTTTTCTTAAATTTTTTTTTCTGCAACATTTTTAGAAATTTCTAGAATTTGGATTGTTCTCAACAATCAATTTTCAGGGTTCAGTTTGATTTCTTGAGGAAAGATGGGAAAGAGAATTTGCAAAGACTTCGGCAACAAATTTCACTGCACAAATGATGGAAAAAGTTACCCGATAGGGCCCTTCCCCCAACCTCCCTTTTTTTTTCTCTCCATCTCTAGTTTCTATGATTATAGTTGGAAAGAAAATTCAGGCTGAAAGAAATTTGATATTTATTTTCTGTGAACTTTAATAAAGAAAGTGGTGGACATTTTTTTAAAGGCCTTTTAGACAAGTCAATTTTTGATTTTTTTAAATAGCACCTTTTGGCATAAAGCTGCTGGTATGTGATTTATGGAGCTGTGAAGGGGTTGTGCTGAGAGCTGTTCCCGGCAGGTTGGTGAGAGACTTTGAAGAGGCTTTTGACTCTGGGAACCCACTCTTCATGGGACCCGTGTTCACCCAGGCTGGCCTTTTAAAATGTTTAGTGCCTGAGCCTTCGCTTGAAGTCCACGTTTGTTTGGGTTTGTGGAATCCCTTTCCTTTCTTCAACATTCTCAGATGTCCTCGGTTTAGGCCCAGTGATCAGCCATAATCCACTCCAGCCCTGCCTAGGAATAGTCCACTTTGTTCATAAGCACATAACATAACTTCAGCCCCCAGGGCCTCTGTTGTGAAATGGAATCCCAGACGCTCCAAGATGTCTTGGGAGATAAGCACAGCTCTAATCCCAGGGTCACCCCAGCCCTGAAGGAGCAGGAGTTCACCTATACATCACGACATTGTTATCAGCTGGGGACTCCAAGCAGCCACAACCCGCCACATTTTCCACAGGGTTTGGCAGTGTTAAGAAAATACCCTCTAGCTCGGTGTTATTTTAGGCTGAAACAAAAGTCGACATGAATGGCTGGGGGGAACAGAGGGGGTATTGTTCTCCCTATGGCTGGGTGCTCAGAACTGGCCTGAAACTGGAATCCAACAAATGGAGAAGTAAATGCCATCACGTACAAATGAGCTCTCGAGTGTCCAAGGGATCAGTTGAGCACAGAGGGCGGCCAGGTCGAGGATTCTGCTAGACCCTGGGTCATGGGAAGTTTGGTTTCCAGGGGACAGATGGAAAGTGCCACCTGATTTGCGGTGATATGACAACTGACTTCTCGGGGAAGCCACCTGCTTATGAGAGACAGAGAGGAGAACCAATATTAAGCACTGGTTTTTGGGGGCACTGGCTGGGGCATGCCGGCACTCTTGTGAGCCCCTCAAACAGATAGTCCCACTCAATCTTCCCAGACACCCTACAAGGCGAGTTCTAGCTTATGCCCCTTTTACAGATGAGGAAACTGAGGCATAAGGTGGTAGACTTGCCCAAGGCCACATGGCTGGCAGTTGGAGGACCCACGATTTAAAGCTGGGAAATCTGGTTCTAGAACCCACATCCCTTTCATCTGTGCCTGATCACCTTATTCTCCTTTTCCTTCTCCCTGTGTTTCTTATTCTTGGCACCTGGATGATGTGGCAGGTGCTGTCAGTACTCTGCACAGAAGCCCTCAGCCCTTACTGTGTCAGCGTGAACTGGTAGCCCAACGTTCACCTGCCAGTATCTGCATGCTTTTGCTTCAGGGCTTTCTTTTGGTGTGGGAGTCAGCTCTGCTCATTTTTGCAATAGACCAGAAATGCCAGGAAATGAACTCCCTAGAAATGCTGGGAAATTCACAATCAATGACAATTGGAGTTGCAATATCACTATTCCCTTGTCTATCTGGTAGGAAAAATCTGAGGTGGGTGTTCTATGCTGGTCCACCAACAACAGAGCAGAGTTCTCTGCTGTGGTTCAGCCCATGTGACCTCCTTGAAAATGCATGTTTTAGCGGCCCCCTTTCCTTCCTGACTGTACGTCCCTAACCCCAGCAGTCATTCTGGGATTCCCTTCCTAATATCACCTTCATTTTCTTTCTTTTCTTTTTTTTTTTTTGAGACTGAGTCTCACTCTGTCATACAGGC
>PVKP010038556.1:0-20798 GCA_004027715.1 Plecturocebus donacophilus
ATGGATGGATAGAAGGAAGGAAGGATGGATGGATGGATGGATGAATGAATGGATGGAAGGATGGATGCATGAATGGATGGAAGGATGGATGCATGGATGGATGTATGGGTGGGTGGAAGGATGGATGCATGGATGGGTGGACGGAAGAATGGATGGATGCATGCATGGATGGATGGATGCATTTATGGATGAATGGATGGACAGAAGGATTGGTGGATGGATGGGTGGATGGAAGGATGGATGGGTGGATGGATGGATGCAGGCATGCATACATGTACGGATGGATGGATGGGTGGAAGGATGTATGCATGGATGGATTGATAGATGGATGCATGGATGGATGGATGCATGCATGGATGGATGGATGGATGGATGGATGGACGGATGGATAAACAGGCAGGCGGATAATGTAAGATAGAATGGCTCAGTGGACTAAAGGAAGGCAGCAAGGAAAGGAGGGAGAGAGGATGAGCATGAAAGGAGGGAAGAGACCGAGAGAACTCCCCGCCATGACAAGGAGCTTCTCCCTCAGGACCTCCCTGCTGCAGCCCCTCGAGGCCAACCTGCAAGGTGTCCGCAGCACCTTCCCTCAGGAGCTCTCCTCTGATGGCAGCTTCAATGCACCGAACTGCGTCATCCTGACTACTCTCCTGCCCACAGCCCTGTAAGGTAGAACAAAGGGGCCCATGGAGAGGCTCCGGTACCCACTGCTACCACTAGGTGTGGCATGGCCGGGAATCACACCCCAAGCAGGTGCTGGCAATGCTCACTAATCCCAAAAAACAGCTAGGCTTCCTGCAGCCTCAAACTCCCACTGCTGGCTTTGGACATGGAAGCTCTATCAGAAGAGCCAGGCATGGACGGGAAAGGAACCTGCACCCCGTGGATGAGCCTGCAAGAGTCAGGAGGGCTGGGGAGCCAGGACCATGGAGGCCAGGGAGGGAGCGGAGGACGCAGAGACAGGAACACACCCCTGTCCTCCTCTGGCCTCTGACCCTGCTGGCACCTCTGCTTCCCACAGCCTCCTGGGCACAAAGGGGCCAAGGGTGGGTTTGCGAAGCACATGGTACGTCTCTTCCAGGCCTTCTCTGGTTCTCCTAGCTGCAAATAACCTCTGCTTTCTCTTCCTAGAACTTTCTCTGCCCTCTCTCATGCCCTGTGTTACTCTTGCCTTTTTGCCAACATCGTCTGTGCAGCATCTTATAACCCCACCCCCACCCCTTGTTCTCCCCAAAGCCTGGGCACCCTCGGTTTCCTGTCTTGCTAGCACCCACCCAGGGACCAGCCTTCAGGCACCTCGCCCACCTCTGTCTGGAGACGTGTCCTACAGACAGGAGTGTCCTAAGCTGCAAAGTGACCCGTCTGCCCCATCCAACCATCAGACGTCTGTCAGTCCTCATATGGATCTCATGCACAATCCCACGCACGCTCCCACACATGCTCCCACGCACACCCAGCACACATGTGTTCCTGTGAGTAATTAGCAGGACCTGATGCCACTCATAAAAGCCCCCCGGAGCTGGGGAGCAGCCGAGCGTGACAATCTGCCTCCACGCAGGTAGTGCCAAGCACCCCCAGGACGGCCATCGGGAGGGCTGGACAAGCCGGCACTGGGCTGCCTCATGCAAACGAGGCCCTTAACAGTCGGGCTGGGCGCCGAGCTGCTTGGCATTCACCAGGCTCTCACCAGCATGTCTCCATGCCGGTGGGGAACTGCCCGCCTTAGCCCAGAGACTCGTGCAGGGATGGCAGCAGCTCCCCACGGCCGAGCACAGCAGGAAGACGACACGAAAGCGCTGCCCATAAAACCCGCAGCTGCCGCACTTCTGTCTGAAACAGCACACGTGCTGCCCACTGGGTGAGGGCCAGCTGTGCCACCAGCCTGGCAGAGGCAGGGAGGCATCTCTGCCTCGGAGACCCCAGGAGCCCACTGACCCCACCCAGGAAGCCTCAAAGCCAGCTCAGAGGAGGCTGCATCCGTGTCCCCTCTGCTGGCTGGACACCTCCCAGAGTCTGTCCAAACTAAGTATGTAACCATCAGGGAGAGGGCGTGGACTCGGAGGAAGCAGCGAAGCCATCGGTTCAGAGAAGAAATCTGAACAGCAGCTGCTTTCCACTCTTCATCGGGGAGGATGATCACTAGAGATCCCCAGTGCAAAAGAGATCCCGGGGGGCTGGGCAGGGCTGGGGGCTGTGGGCCCTGTCAGCGAGGCCCCCGGAACTCTGCCCAGGGCAGGAGACGGAGCAGCCACGTCCCCGCCGCCTCTGCACCCTTTCTCCACCTTCCCCTCCTGCAGCTCCACTGCCGCCTCTCTGAGGACAGATGCACCCCTGAGGCTCAGTGACACCCAGGGCCAGACAGGAACCACAGCGTGGCCAGGGCCTACCGGTCGGGACCTGCCTGCAGAGTCCTGTATCCGGGGCACGTGAGCTGAGGCCAAGGAGAGTGCGGGGGCTCCACAGCTTGACTCTGGCAGCACCTGTGTGGGGTGGCGGGGCCTACGGTTGGAGGAGGCTCCCTCGCTGCACTTGTTGGGCCCCTTGACCTCAGTTTCCCCTCCCTGGAGTGCTTATCTCTGTAGCCCAAGGTGAGGGGTGACATGAACCCACTCCTGGGTCTTCCTGGGAGGGCCGGCCAGCGCATAGATAGGCCCTGGCTGCCTGCAGTGCCAACAGCCTTGGCTCCAGCAGTCCCCCGGGGAGCCACTCACATCCCGGAACCCCATCGGGGACACCCTGCCTGGCGTGTCCAGCTGGAGGCAGCCATCCGTGAAGCTCCCAGCACAGCTCTTCCACAGCACCAGCCAGGAGGGGCCGAAGGCACCCAGGAGGCCCCAGCCACTAAGGCCAGGCGCACAGGCAGCCGTACAGAGCCCGGCCACGCCTACCACCCCCTGGGTGCACTGCAGCTGCCGGAGAGGGACTCATGCTCAGATTCAACTGGGGCGCAGCCGGGGAGGTGGGGCTCTTCTGAGGCAAAGGCCAGGCGCCCCACACTCCCTGTGCCTCCTTCCTAAGGGGTCTGTAATTGGAGGCCCCAGGCGCAGGCAGGCCCTGCTGCCAGGACACAGAGCACCCACCGGCTGATACCCCCATCAAGATCAGGCTGGACACAGGTCCTAATCCATGGCCCCGTCCCCGGAGGGTGCCCAGGTGCCCGAGCCTGGCCAGGCCTCTGCTAAGAGGCTCTAATTGGCACGTCCGGAACAGGGCAGGCCCAGGGGCCTCTCCCAAGGGTGCAGAGGGCCCAGAGCAGGTGGGGGAGGGCTGCATCGGGGTGGGGCCCATCGCCCTGCTCTGGAGCCTGCACCTGTGACCTTCAGACCCTCAGAGCCATCCTGCTGTCCCAGAAGTGGTGGCACCAGCATCTGTGGAACCCCACATGTGGGCTCAGGTGCTGCCAGATGTCTGCTTTGCCTGCTCTCCCCGGAGGTAGCAGTGTGGGCTATGGGGCTCCTGGAAGCTCCACGGGAGTCCTGGGCATGGAGCCCCCACCATATATGCGGAGGCTGAGGCACTAAATCCTCCCTGCCCTGGCCTCCTTCCTGGCTGGCGACGTGCTGGGCTCTGACACCTGCCGGGGATGGCTGCCCAGATGGCACGAGAGCCTTTGTCCCAGACCACTCTGGGGGGACCAGGTGAGAACAGGGGTGGGGGCAACCCGGAAGAGAGGCCCTTGCTCAAGCTTTGAGGAGCACCTACCCCTTGCTACCCCTGTTCCAGGCCCCCAAAGGACACCCCAGCCCCCTGTTCTAGTCAGAAGCCCAGGACTCCCAGCCCCCTCTTCTCACAGGCCCCTCCATCCCTCTGTAAGGGCCTCACCGGACCCTCCTCCTGACCCACAGCCACTGTCTTGGGGCTCAGCCACACATCCTTCTATCTTCTGCACCCCATCCTCTCCCTACCCCCTTCCCCTGGAGAGCATCCTCAACTCTCTAAAAAGCACGTGAGCAAGCCAAGGAAGGCGGTCCCCAGGGCCTCCATTCTCCTGCTGGAGTGGTTGACATCTGCCACGGCCCCAGAGGACGAACCCAGGAGCCACATTGCAGGCCCAGGGGGGCCACCCCTCCAGATCAACTAAGAGCAGAGCCTTTCCTGGGCAAAACACCCTCTCCAGTTCACACACATGTGTATGTGGCTGGCAGGTAGGGCCAGATGCCTGGCTTGCCCGTGTCCCTCCCTGGCCCCAACCTGCACAACCTGCAGGAGTCCCCTCCCCTGTGGGTCTCTGCATGGGGACCAATGGCTGGGCACCCCTGGAGCCCCCACTGCCTCCTCCGGTGGTTTTGTGAGCAGTACTCCCCCGCACACCCACAGAGGAGGTGCCACACAGGTAATGATGATCCTGTGGTGGCCGCAAAGCGAGGGCACTGAACTACCCATGACACCACGGCCAGCTCTGCACAGATCCACACAGCACACACAGGTGACACGTTCCCTTCATGAGCATAATTTATCCTCCCTGAACGCTCGCGACACCTGACGAATTAAATCTCTTTTTAAGGTAACCTGTCTCTCACAGTTAGCAGAAGATGAGGAGAAAGCTGTAGGCTGGCTTTGACTGTTTGACCCCCATAGAAAGCTGGCGAGCCTGGCGAGGTGCACTCCGCAGCCTCGGGTTCTGTTTAGGAAGAAAAGCCGCTCAGCACTGTCTCCTTCTCCCCGTGGGAATGTCCCGTTTGTATCTGTGGCTTACGGGCGAGTCACAGATGGGATAAGGAAACCATTTCTAGAAATGGAAACGAACAAGATTTAATGGAAAAACCAAAAAATGGTCCAAGACCTGTTTTTCTTTCATGGTATCACTAGCCAGGAGGGTCTCCTGAGTCACATCCCAGGTTGTGCCCCCGGGACACCTGCCCCTCAAATCAGACAAAAGCCAGACCACAGATCAAGGGGACCCTGGTAAGGAAAGGGGTTCGAAAGTTTGAGGAAAGGGGGCTGGCCATCGACAGGCCGGGCATGGCTCCGTTGGTCCACCCTTGAAATTCACTTAAAGGCTGGATTGCCGTGAATGACTTAATCCTTTGCCCTGGAAGTCCACCCTGGGTCCTTTGGGACCACCCCCAGAGCCCCGGGCCCACAGGTGAGCCAGCCCTGCTCACAGAGCTGCCGGCCAGCCCCACACGCAGGAGGAGGGCCTGTGATGTGGCTCAGGGCCCTGGCTGTGCCCGCTTCCACCACCTGGCTGCCCTGCAGGCGATCATCCCGGCCCGATGACACCAGAACCAGTGACTGTCGAGCCTTCCTCCTAATGCCAAGGGCCAGGCGGGAGAGACTCCCAGATGTGCACTGTGGTTCCAGAAACCCTGGACCCTTGCTCCACCCAGTGGGCCAGGCTGCCCTTGCCCTGACCTGCTCGTGCACCCTCAGGCCCCTGTTCCCAGCTCACCTCTCCACAGCCCCCCATGCAGGCCGTCTGTTCCCGCCAGGCTGTCCCCGGCCACACCCAGCCCCACACGCCATCCACAGCCCTGCCTTACCCTCGGCCAGCAGCAGCTCTCGAGGTCTCCCACCCTGGCCCCCAGCCTGGCCCAGAACACAGAGTGCACTCTCCCATCCCTCACCCTACCAGCTTCACCGGCCAGATCAGTGAATCCTTAAAAGGTCCCCACCCAGCCGTTTCTTTCCTCTCTAATTGGTGCCCTGAGGTCCACAGCAGGCTCTCCTGCCTGTCCCAACCCAGGCCTGGCCGCCCTGCTCACTCTTAGGCCAAATCAGCCCACGGGCCTCCGGTGGACTCTACAGGCCCCCAGCCCCCAGCCAGGCCTCTCTGCCCCAGCACACCAGCGTCTGTCTCCTGCCCTGACCTGCTGGTCTCTGCAGCTACACAGCCTGGCCCTTCTGTCCTGGCAAGGACTCCTGGCTAGACTCAGCCCAGGAGCCACCTCCTCTGAGCAGCCTACAGGCATGACCCAAAGCAGTCTCTCACTTGCTCCTCCAGTGTTGCAGGGCCGTCCAGCCAGGGTCCCCAAAGATCGCAGGTCGGTCTCTCTAGTTCCAAACATCAGCAGGTATGAGGCGACCCAGATGTGTTCCAGGCCTGCCCCAGAGTGCCCTGGTTCCCTCCTCTAGCCTCCGTTTCCCCATACGAGCAACAAGAGCATCAGTCAGGACCATCTCCAGCCGCCCTGTCCCCGTCCATGTCCTTAGCTGGCCCAACTGTCATGGCTGAGTTGTGACACCCCCACCACCAAAATTTACATGTTGAAACCCCAGAACCTGCGAATAGAACTGTATTTGGAGATGGGGTGTTTAGAGAGGCGCCGAGTTCAAATGATGTCATTAGGATGGGCCCTCATGCAATCTGACAGGTGTCCTTATAAGAACAGGAAATTCGGGACGGGCGTGGTGGCTGACACCTGGAATCCCAGCACTTTGGGAGGCCAAGGCAGGTGGATCACTTGAGGCCAGGCGTTTGAGACCAGCCTGGGCAACATGGTGAAACCCCATCTCTACTAAAACTACAAAAATTAGCCAGGCCTGGTGGTGCGCGCCTGTGGTCCCAGCTACTCGGGAGGCTGAGAATCACATGAATCTGGGAGGCGGAGGCTGCAGTGAGCCGAGATCATGCCACTGCACTCCAGCCTGGCGACAGACGAGACTCCATCTCCAAAAGAATGGGAAATTAGGACAGAGGGAAGCCCATGGGAGGACACATAGAGGAGGCGGCCCGCTGCGAGCTGGAGAGAGAGACCTGGGAAACTGAGCCTGCCAACACGCCAGTCTCAGACTTCCAGCTTCCAGAGTTCCTGTTGTTTAAACCGCCCAGCCTGTGGCACCTTGTCACCGCAGCTTGACAAGGGCAAACCAAAGCAGCAAGGTTTGGGAAGGAAGGGGAGTGACGGGAGTCAGGCTGGGGAGGCCTAAAGAGCAGGGAGCCGTGAGAGGTGTATGAATAAGGGAGGGCCGCAATCAGAGCTGTGCCTTCGGGGGTCACTGTGACACTGCAGATCAGACAGGGGGCTGGGGGAAGGGTCTCTGGGCACCCACAGCACCGGCCACCCCCAGTGCACCCACAGCACCACTCTGGCAGCCCATGGCCCTCTGGGGATGCTGACTCTGCTCAGACATGCAGCCCAAGGCCACTCTCTCTGGGTAAGCAGCCACTCTCCCAGCCCCTCCATGCACCCTCCATAGACAGGACAGGGATGGTGACAGCCACTGGAGTGTCAGGAGGCCTCCCACTCAGGTGCCCATTTTACACCCCAAAGGAGCACTTCGAAGTATTTGCCTCACCAACACATACCCAGAGGGAGGAAGGAGGGCGCAGCGGCTAAAGCATTGCCGGTGGCCCCGGGACGTGAACCTGGCGGCCATCACTGGGCAGCCCTGGCTGCATCCCCTACCCGCGCCCAGAGAACAGGCACACCTGCTCTCGTAAAGCCTTTGGAACAAGCCCGCCTCGCCTGACCCCTCGGGGCTGCTGCTTGCTGTGTGGTTGAGGTCACAGCTGCAGGAGCAGGCATTTAAAGCATGCCTGCCTCCCCCACCTCCAGTGTCCTCACCTGAGAGGTTCTCCAAATGCAGATTTTCCGGGAACATGCCAGAGCTGAAGCATTTTGGTTGGAAACAAGAACTTTTTGTGACGATATCCCACCGTTCTGCTCCTAAAGCAGCGGACACAGCTTTTCTTGGTGAAGTCTTGGGGCTGCCCTGAGCACGGTGGGCTGGTGTGGGAGGCGTCCAGGATCCGCCTGCACCATGCTCCTGAGCAGCACGCTGGCCTTCCCTGCCATCCTCGAAACCTCCTGTCCAGCCACAGCCACTGCGGTGTGCCCTCCACACCTGCTGCTTCCGGTCAGAAACCAGAGAGTGGCATTTGCTGGAAATGGGTTTAAACTGAGGCTCAGCGGGTCTGAGTGCCTCCCCGTGGGCTGAGCTGGGTCAGGCCGCCAGCTCCATCGCCAAACCCTGGAGAAGCAAGGGGCCAAGATTGTGAGGGCTGCCCTGCCCCTTGCCCACCTGCCCCTACAGAGCACCAAGAGGGTGCAGGGACCCAGGCTGGGTCAGCAGGTGGGAGGGATGAGGGAGGAAGGCCCCGGGGTAGAGGGCCACCACTCCAGTCTCCAGTGCAGAGGCGCTGCAGAGGCAGGAGCCAGAAGACCAGTTGGACCTGGACACAGGGCTGGCCAGAGGCTGTGCCACAGGGATGCTGTCCCCAAGATCCGTACACTGGAGCTCTAATTCCCAGTACCTCCAATGCAGCTGTATTTGGAGACAGTGCCTTTAAAGGGTGACTACATTAAAATAAGGTCATTCATGGGCCCTCATCAAATCTGGCTGGTGTCCTTACAAGAGGACATTTGGACACAAGGGTCACATGCGTGCAGAGGAAAGGCCCTGTGAGGACACAGCGTGGAGCTGCTGTCTGCACACCCAGAAGACTCCAGCCCACCAGCACTGTGAGCTCCGACTTCCAGCTTCCAGAACTGTGAGCCTTGAAGGTCTGCTCTTTCAGCCGCCCCTTCTGCACACTCGTTATGATGGCCCGAGCAGACAAAGGCAGATTTTGGTTCCAGGCATGAGGCCAAGGCTGAGGCTGGATGGTGGGCAGAGGGACGACACTCAGCTCCCAACTGTGGCCGCCAGGACCCCAACCCCAGACAGCCCCACGGCCCCCACCCACATCCACACCGCAGCCCCTGCCCGGCCCCACCAACCCTGGGAACACAGGGGACCAAAGCCCCTCCCTTCCCCAGCCCACCCCAAAGCAGCCTTTTGCCAAACATAGTCAATAAATTATTCAGTTTGCAGAATGCCATTATATGTGAGTTTACTTAATTGAATAGAATAATTTATGGTAAAACCTGGGGAAAGAAAGATCGATGAGGAATGGCACAGAAGAATGATTGAGTTTCAGTGAAGGCAATTTGATTTTTATCCCTCATTATAATAATGTTAAGGGGAAAACATCAACTTGGGTCAGAATCAATATTTGCAGAGTGTCTGGACCATGAATTTTAACTGGAGGTGGCCCGGCGCGTCAATAATTAATGCCATGTCCGCCGCCACAAATAACGGCTGGGTCCGAGTACACATGCCCCCTACCCGCAGATTCGCTGGCGATCATAAAAGATAATTTAGGAACAAGGCTGTCGGCGGGCGCGTGCAACACCCCAGCGTGATTCAGGACGCAGCCCACATCAGCTTCCCCGAAAATCACCCCGAGACAGCCGGCGCGAAGCTCCCACCCCTTTCCTGAGGGCCCCACGTCGGTGGGTCTTGAGCCCAGCAGCGGGTGCCAGGCCAGCTCCGGGCGCCCTGACCTGCCTGCCTGTGTCCAGGCCACGCTGCACTCACCACCCTGCCTCTCAGGTGCCCAGAAACGGCAGAGGGCAGCTCAGACACAGCGTATCCCAGCTGGAGAAGCACAGGGCCGCCCAGCAGCCTTGGCGCCCAAGCACCTGCCTCTGCCCTGAAACCTCTCCGGGAAAGAGAAGCTGACACCTCCGCCGCTCCGAGTCTGGGGAGAATCAGGGCCAGCCAGCTCCGTGTCACGGACGCGCGTCCTGCTGCCGCGGCCGCTGTTCTCACTGAAAAGTGTTTCCTCACCCATGTGCTCAGCCCAGAGGACTATGCTGTCCTTGTATGCAGGCGCAGGTGCAGAAACCACAGATCAATCCTGCAGGTCCAGGGGGGTAACAGAGTTACCCAAAGCACCCCCAAGAGTGGCTTGCTAAGCCCAAGTTCCCAAGCTTCCAGCACCCCAGCGCCAGAGCCTGCCCAACCCCCACAGGCAGCCCTTCTCACCCACACACACAGGCCGTGTGCTCCAGGCCACCTGGAGGTGCTTAAACACAGACTCCAGCACAGCCATTCCCACGCTATGGATGAGAAAAATGAGGCCAAGGAAGGCTGAGGGCCTTGCCAGCAAGGGTGCCAGGGCCAGGCTCGGGTCTGCCAGACGCCAGTATCCCCACTCTCTGCAGGCGTGGCCTCCTGATGCCGCGTCCCGGGTGCAGCTCTGTGCAGAGTTCTGCAGCAGGCATGGAGGCACACACCACCACAGCTCTGGCGACCTGGCGAAGGGCCCTTTGGGGACAGGGTCCATCTGCCCGAAATGAAAAGTGGCAGGCAGCTATTGGCCTCCCAGGGGGAGAGGTGGGACTAGTGGCTGGACTCCCTGGACAGCCTCGGGTACAGCTCTCGCCACACTCACCTGACCCATGAAGTCATTTCTTAGGGCCTCTCCAAGCCATCAGAGTCACCTAGGCCTGACCTAGGCTGGGCTCCAGAGAGATGGGTCACGTTCCAGGACACGCCCTCTCAAATGCAGCCCCAACAGACAACGCAGCAAACCAGAGTCACTGCCCTACTGAGGGGAGCCCGGTCCATCACGCATCCTCTGCTGAACAGCAGGTTGGCCAAGCCCAGGCCAGGCCAGCCTCCACTGAGACCTAAGTGGCCTAAATGCCTTCACACCTGTGCAGACGCCACAAGCATATCTCCCATGCTGTAATCGGTAAGAAGTCCACAGATGCCTCTCCCACACGCTAAGGGGTCTACAAAGGCAGGAACCATGGCTATTACCTCCATTCCCAGCCCTGAGTCCAGCACGAAGCAAGTCTTGATTGCCATTGGATGAGTGGGTCGGTAGGTGGGTGAGTAAATGAATGGATGGAGAGAGGGATAGAGGGAGAAATGGATGGATGAATGGAAAGACGGATGGATGGATGGATGACCAGAGATGGCTGATGGAAGGATACATGATGGATGGATGCTAGGTGGATGATAGATGGATGGGTGGATGAATGATAGATGAATGGATGATGGATGGATGAATGAATGAATGGATGATGAATGAATGGATGATGGATGATGCCTGGATGATAGATGATGGGTGGGTGGATGGATGGATGATACGTAAACAGATGGATGATGGTTGAATGATGAGTGGATACATGGATAGATGATGGATGGATGGATGGATGGAAGGATGGATGGGTAGATAAGAGAAGGGCTGAGTAGATAGATGGGAGTGTGGAAAATAGATCGGTGAATGACTGACAAACTGAGAGGAAGGATGAATAGAGATTCAGGTAGATAGATGAGCTTTTGGGAGAAGGGGTTGGCCCCAGGACAGCAAAGACTATACTTGTACTACTTTCTGTCACCAAGTGGGCACTAAATCGATATTCATCAAACGAATAATAAAACAGTGGACAGGGAATGGTGGGTTTGTGGGGTGGTGGGGACAGCAGTTCCACCCATCTCACCGCTGGGACCAATCTCAAGGCCAGTGCGCCAGGCCTCGCTTCATCAAGTGGGGATGGTGAGGCTCAGGGAGAGGAAAGGGCTGTCCCTCAGCCTAGCTGCATGTCTGAGCGGGGCTGGGGCAGCCAGGTCCCTGCTTCTCCACCAGGCCCTGGTCCTCGGCCCCGCCTGCCTCTCAGGCCTCCACTGATGCAACGAGCTCCTTCGGTGAACCAGGACTGCGCCCTTCCCCTCAGCCTCTGGTGCCTGCTCCAGGCGGGCGAGGTCTGCCCAGCCTTGGAAGGAGACCGGGAAGCAGCCGGCCCACAGAGAACGTGGCCAGCTTCGCGCGCAGACCCACAGGTGCGTTCTTGTTCTGTCCTGGCTGCAAGCTCACTGCAGATGTCCCACTCACACCAGGTTCTTGTCGGGGCACCTGTGGGCGCCGGCGGGCATGGGACAAGCAAAGGTGGGCTTGAGGGTGAGCTGATACTAAGAGAGGCCGAGTGATGACAAAGGATGGGGACAAAGGTAGAAATGGCGGGTGGTGGGGACGCCTGGAACATGCTTTGAGAAAGAAAAGGAAATGAAAGCCGGTAGACCCGAACCCCCCAGCCCAGCACTGGGGCCCCACCTCCTGCGCCCTCCTTCCCACCAGCCACGACCACGACCACCTCCCTCCTCCCTGCCCCGGCCCCTCCTTGGTAAGCTCTGCCCTCATTTAGCCACCACCTGCCCTGCCCTTGTCTTCTCCTTCTCTAGCTGGGTGCCTCCCAGACACCCTCTCCCCACCCTCAGGCGTCCCATCCCCCCCATCAAGGCACCTTCCCCCAGCCCCGCAGCGCTGTGCTGGTAAATGTTTTAACCACTGGCTCTGTGAAAAAAGAACAGATGCCCATGTATGTGAACGCATGTTGATTACACGTTACCACCATGAAAGACGTGTACACACAGTTCACAAATAACTCGAACAGACAATTCGTGGCGAGGTCTGCGCCCCGCGTCCCTGAAGGCTCCTTGGCTCTGCTGTAGTACCCACCATCAGCCCCACAGCTGCCACTCCCGATTCAACAAAGGAAGCTGGGTCCCTTTTCCCAAGAAGCTCGTTGTCGTGACGCCTGATGTGTGCTCTGTTCAGCCACCTCGGATCTCGCCCTCACGTCCATTTTATTCACTCACTGGGA
The DNA here is from genome assembly GCA_004027715.1 of Plecturocebus donacophilus. Taxonomy (NCBI): domain Eukaryota; kingdom Metazoa; phylum Chordata; class Mammalia; order Primates; family Pitheciidae; genus Plecturocebus; species Plecturocebus donacophilus. The sequence goes on from PVKP010038556.1 coordinate 12,381, forward strand.
CCGCTGGTGCTGCAGGTTGTAGCCGAGCTGAGTCTTGCTAGCTTTCCACCCCGTGGCTGGAATGAGGACTTGATCTGATTCTACACGATTTAATGACAAACATGTGGAACCACTGGCTCCTGTCAGCCAGAGCCGGCTCCCGGCAAGACTGAAGGATGAGTCACCGGCAGCCTCTGCCTCAGCCCGACACTTCCTCCTGGAGCCGCCTGGGGGACAGTCTCCCGGACCACCCAGAGCACCTCAGACCTCACAGGGCCCCCAAACCACACTGGCCTCCTGTGGCCCCAGGCCCACACCCCAGCATTCCACCAAACCCCCGCAGCCTCTGCCATGCCGGACGCTGGCCCCCTTCACTCCACACACCGGCCCCACGACTGCCCACCACGAGGCCCCGTCTGCAGCTCCCTCTGGTCACCCAGCCGCACCCCTGCCTCCAGGGCTGCCTGGCTCCTTCTCGTTCATTTACTCCTCGACTGCCCCGGCTGCAGGAGAGGGCTGTGGGGTCAGCTCGCCCAGGTAGGGCTCCTGCCACAGCCCCTCACCCACCCTGGAGCAAGCCAGGGGTCTGCCAAGTACCCGGGCAAGAGGCAGCCAGGCCCGCCCTGGGCCCAGCGAGCTCAGGCCTGGGGGCGCCCGACGGCCATGGGTCCTTCTGTGTTTCGGAGTCAGAGTCCTTGGCATGCGGGACTCACTGGATTCCTGTCCACCACGCAGGGCCTCATCCCGTCCTCTCCCTCCCACTCAGCAGTCCGCACCGACATTCCCTGCCCCACCCCAGGCCCCCAGAAGTCTCTGATGCCCCCAGAATTAGAAAGGGGGATGGTTTGGGAAGAGAGGCCCTGCTGGTGGTCTGGGATTTCCAAACCGCAAGCCACGCTGCTGCTGTCCCTGGGACGCCTCCGGCTCCCACCACTGCTGCAGAGAACTTGTCTCAGGTGGGCTGCAGTGACCACTGCTGCCCTCGGCTGCACGAGAACTCTGTACAGGGTTCACACTCCTCACTGGGGCCCCATCCACTAGTAGGACTCCGTGTGTGCCGGGCAGGGACTGCGAGGGGGCTCATTGAAAGGCACCACTGTCCAGTCCCCCACAGCACAGTTCCCCTACACCCAGCAGGGCGGCCAGCCTGCCATGCCCGCCTCGGCCCCATCCTCAGCCTGGCACGCTGCCGCCCCACCAGCTCAGCCAGCAGCGGAGCTCACCCCTGGCCTCGCTGCACAGCCATCCCCTGCAACAGACATCTGCCAGGAGGACGCTCATCCCTGCATCTCTGGTTCTCTCTGCCCTCCCAGGTCCCCCTAAGGACCTCCTATTCCAGGAAGTCTTCCCTAACCACCCCTGGCCCAGCTAGAAGCAATTCCCTTCCCCTGAGTCCCCCACACTTTCTCTGCCTCTCTCCTGGCTTAATCATCTGCTAGACCATTGGTCACCCGCCAGACAGTAGGTGACCACCTGGACCATAGAAGATCCCTGACACAGCATGAGCTGAGAGCCTGGGTCTAGGGAACTAAAGAAGATCTGAAAAATTCTGGCTTCGTTGAGCCCACCATGTGCTGGGCACCAGGGACCATCCCACACACCACCCACTTCATCCTCCAGGCTGAGGGATATCTCTCCCCATTTTCCAGAAGAGGAGATCGCTGCCCACCAAGGACAGAACTGAAGGCCCAACCTAGCCTCGCTGCTCCAGAGCCCTGGGTGGGCAGGTGCCCTGCTATACAGAACTCACAGCACCCAGCCAGGGCCACGGAGAGACAGCCACGTGCTCCAGGATGGCATATCCGCCCTCCCGAGCTGAGGGGATTGTGTCGCTGAGGCTGCATCTCTGCAGAAGCCATTCCTCCACCCCCTCCCCTCTGCCCAACCGACCCTGCCCCCGCACGGCTTGGGGTGCGCAGGCCACCTTGGCCAGAGGCCTCCCAGCACTGAACTGGGCAACAGAGAAGGCTGAGCAAATACTTGTTTCTTTGAGAAGAAAGGAGACCCTCTAGTACTTCCAAGAGGAGCATGAATGAGGCCCCAGGAAACCCCACTGGGATGTGGGGCTGGCGGGTGCCCAGAAGTGGCTCCGAGCAGATCAGGTGATTACCAAAGAACCCGGTGATTACCAAAGAACCAGGAGATTACCAAAGAAAGAACCTGGTGATTACCAAAGAACCAGGTGATTACCAAAGAAAGAACCCGGTGATTACCAAAGAACCCAATGATTACCAAAGAACCCAGGGATTACCAAAGAACCCTGTGATTACCAAAGAACCCTGTGATTACCAAAGAACCAGGTGATTACCAAAGAACCCGGTGATTACCAAAGAACCAGATGATTACCAAAGAAAGAACCTGGTGATTACCAAAGAACCAGGTGATTACCAAAGAAAGAACCCAGTGATTACCAAAGAACCCAATGATTACCAAAGAACCCTAACCCTCGGGGCCGGCCATCCTCCTCCCAGACCCAGGGCTCTGCTTCCGCGAGAGGCGGGAGCGGCCCGGCTCTCCACTCCTCCGTCTGCCTCCTGCAGCCCAGCCCGCCCTGGACCTTGCCTTCCTGGTGTATAACAGGGTGACTCTGACACCCGCCCATGCCTGGACCCGGAAGGCCCCCGATAAATGCCGATGGCAATGGCAGCAGTCACTGCCCTAAGAGAGGGCCAGGCAGCTCCTGGTGCCCTCGCCCTGCACTGATGGCTCCGGGCACTTTATAGGCCTTTTTCTTTTTCTCAGGCTCCATGTTGAGTCCACAGAGCCTAGGAGCAGAGCCTGGCGGTGGACCCGAGGGGAGACTGCACTGTCCCACGTCACCCCACCCCTGTCCATGCCATCCCATCTGAGCCAAATGCGTGGATGCTCATCGTGTGCCAGGCACCACTGAGCCACACAGCCCGGGTCAAATCATCTAACTGAGCCCTGGAGAGGCAGGGGCGGATACGGAGCTCCAGTTTCAGAGCGCAGAGAGGTTCAGTAGCACGCCTGGAGTCACACGGCGGGTGGAATTTGCACCCAGATGGTCCAGCTGGTCTGGGCACTGAGGCCAGTCACTGCCCTACACTCTATGTCTCTGTGACACTAAGCAAGCCCCTCCCAGGCACAGGAGGCAGGAGCGGGCAGACCTGGGCTGTGTGGTCAGCGTGCTGGCGGGTTCTCAAGCAGAGCTGCCTCTCCCTGTGCTGTGTGACGGACCCATTAGACCCAGCAGGTCAGCCCTAGTGGCCACCTCAATCCACAACTGCCGTTCCGGAGACAGCAGCGTGGATTTATGAGCAGCTCTCTGCCTTCCCACAGTGTCTGAGCCACTGAGCCCATCCCAGCCTGGGACCAGTCCTCAGACCTCCACAGGTTTTGGCCCACGAGTCCTGTGTTCCCCCAATGCAGGTGCGAGGGGAGGCCCCTGCCTGCATCCCCCATCCCCGCCTCTCACCCACCAGAACATCTTTTCCCAAAGCCTCTACTTTCCCTATTCAGGGACACACCCACCTCCACTGTTCAGGGACCCCAGACTCCAAGTGCTCATTTCCATAATGGGGAAACTGAGGCCCAGGGGGTGGAAGTCACAGGTTGGAGCTGGCTCCTGCAGGCCAGGCCATGGGTCTCACCAGACATTTCCGACCTTCATCCTCTGGGGCCCCCATCCTCCCGCATGCCCCTTGCCTGGGTTCCACAGCTGCAGCCTACACAGAGAGGCCCACCTGCCCTGGGGGACCCTTTGGGTGTCCGGGCCGGTCTACATAGGCTCTGGCCTGGGAGTCCCCAAGTACAGCCAGCCACAGGTCACCAGAGGCCACCTTCTCATGTATGGCCTGGCCGGGTGCCAGTCTGAGACAATAGTGGCCCAGTAGAAGCTTCTGGAAGAAAAGGCTGGTGCTCTACTCCAGGTTCCTTCAGGGTAGACTCCAGAGCAGCACCAGGATCTGAGCTGGAACTTCAATCCCCAAACTCAGATTCCCAGGTCCTCAGGCCCAGGACCCCTGGATCCCCAGACCCACAGCCCTGAACCCCCGACCCTGAAGCCTGGCGTCCCTCCTCCTGGCAGCAGCTCAGAGACCTCCTCTGCCCACAAGAAGCGGCCCTCAGTCTAGCACCTGAGCTCAGGTGTCCAGCAGGACTGGGCTTGGGTCCCCAGGCCACCCAACCTTTGCTGGGTGGATTTGCTCTTTGTGCCTGTCCGTGGGAACCAAGGCCAAGCTCCTCCCCTCCCCATAGGCCTGCCAGGAAGAACTGGGGGTGGAGACTGCTGGGGGAGCCCCTGTACCAGGGCTCCAAGAAGGTGGACATAGTGCAGGGCATTGGGGCCCATGACTCCCAAATGCATGTGTGTGTCCCTACATGCATGTGCACCCATGTGTATGTGTGCCCGTGTGCATGTGTGTCCCTACATGCATGTGCACTCATGTGTGCATGTGTCCATGTGTGCGTGTGCATGTGTGCCCATGTGTGCATGTGTATGTGTGTGCCTGTGTGCCCATGTGTGTATGTGCCCATGTGTGCGTGTGTACATGTAATGCCCATGTGTGTGTGCCCGTGTGCAAGTGTACATGTATGCCCATGTGTGCACGTGTGCCCATGTGTGCATGTATGTGTGCCCATGTATGTGTCTGCCCATGTGTGTGCCCACGTGTGTACATGTATGCTCATGTGTGCATGTATGTGTGCCCATGCACATATGTACACATGTGTGTGCATGTGCCCATGTGCCCGTGTGTGTCCCTACATGCATGTGCACGCATGTGTGCGTGCATGCCCATGTGCATGTGTGCTCGTGTGTGCATGTATGTGTACATGTGTGCACGCGTACCTGTGTGCTCATGTGCATGTGTACATGTGTGCATGTATGTGTGTGCCCATGTGTGCATGTGTGCCCCTGCACGTATGGTGTGTGGTGCACACACCGAGTGATAAATCTGGCCACCTGGAGGTGTTTTATTCTCCTCTATTCCTTATTAACAAATCGTATGGCCTGACATGAGCAGCTGAGGATTGAATCGCTCACGCAGATCATCACAACAAGAAGTAAACAGTGGCCTGCACCAGCCACCTGCTCGGCCTGACCTGGGTCCCACACCAGTCTCCAGGTCCTACCTTGGACTAGATGAGCCTGGGTGCCCCTCCCACACCAAGGGCTCAGAGCCCTGGCCATGCCACCAGTCCCAGGTGCTTTGAGGCTACAGGGGAGCTGTTACCCGCCTCCTCAACCGCCATACTGTCCCCAGGCCCCTGGCTCCCCTCACACAGCGACCAGCCCTGGGGAACTGCCCTCCCAGGTGCTCAGCCAGCCCGCTGGGTAAAGCTAGAGGGACCCTTCTGGGCTGCTGAGGAAACAATGCATACAGGTGCAGGGGGCCACCCTGGGGTCCCCCCAGGACAGGGCGCCTCGCCTCTTGCTCCCCGGGGCCCATCCCTGCTCATCCCAGGGCGCTTCTCCGGCAGCCCAGGTGGGCAGAGCTAGGACTGGAACCCGGGCGATTTCCAGCGCCAAGGCTTGGCAGGCTGTCGCAGAAGCAGACGCCCTCCTGGCCACCCACTCTCCAGGCAAGCACAGACTGATCCCTCCCCTTGGCAGAGAGATGTCACCTGCCCATGCCCCAGGGAGCCTGGGTTCCCTACAAGCAGGACCTGGGTCTCCCTCATCAACCCCCTCTCAGCTCAGCCAGGCCCAGAGCCCAGCCCGCGATGCTCGGGAAGTGCTCCCGGGACAGCTATGTGCTGTGAAACCTCGCTCCTGAAGGCGAACTCCAAGGCTCCCAGGGCGGGACAGTGGAGCAAGAGGAGGTGGACCCCTGGCTACCCTGGACCAGAGCACCCTGCCAGTGGGTGTGCGAGGCACTGGCAGGCGGGGCCGCCCAGGCTGTAGATCACACCCAGGCTGCCCTGGTTCTCAGCAAGGCTCATCCCGCCTCATAAAGATGCCAGCGAGCCCTGCGCCAGCACAGGCAGACCCACAAATCAGCCTGGGCGCAGAATTTAGAGTGTCACCCCCCTGCCAGGCGGATTAGCTTCGAGGGACAGCCACTGAGGCTGCAAGAAATACGGCCCGCCGTCCCCGGGGCTGGAGAAACAGCAGAGATTTATTCCAAATCAGCCGCTTAGATGCAGCAGACAGCTGCCCCTGCTGTAGGAGGGAAATCAAGGTACAGAAGGGGGCACCTGCCCAGGCCCCACCTCTGCGCCCCCCAGCCCCTGGTCCCTTCCTGCCCAGCTATTCGGGGTCCCTTCAGGGTGCCGGTGGCACCAGCGGCCCCGCCTGGGAGTTTCCTCTGTGGGGCGCATGGGCTTTCCCTTGAGGGCAGCAGAGCCGTTTTGTGAACTTGGACCAAGTGCTTCCCGAAGGGCTGAGAAAACCAGGAGCCCACCAGGAGATAGGCTGCCTTCCTCCCGGTCAGCGGGGGGAGTAAATGGTGACTGTGTGGCCCCCCAGAAATGGCAAGGAAGTCGGAGCAGTCTCAGCCCTCCCCACCCCAGGCCATCCCCCAACAGGTCCATGGGATGCTGTGGAGAGCCGGCTGACGCCCCAGATGGCAGGTGGGGCAGGCTGGCCAGGCGGACACCCAGGGGCAGCAAGTCCATCTGACCTCACGCTCCTGTGATGGTGACGGCAGTGAGAAGGCAGCTAGGTGGTGATGTCATCCTCTGGGCTCTCAGGAACGTCACTGCCCCGGGGCCAGGCCGGGCCTGTGTCACACCTCGACTAACACAGCATCATCTGCCCCGGCGGCCAGCAGGCACCTCCTGCCTGCCATTCACCCGCTCAGGGCCACCGAGGTCACCAGGAAGCCCAGGCCTGGCATGGGGCTTCGGCCCTGGACAGCACCCTCCTCGGGCATCCCCAGGGGCCTCATCTGACCTCAGACCTCCTGGGGGGAGGGTCCCGGGCTGCTCAGGGGCCTGGGCAGGGGTGGGGTCCCTCTTCCCAGGCACAGTTCCTCCTGGCAGGAGCTCCAGGCAGGGCCCAGGGACACTCCCTTCCACCTGGGTGCTCAGACCTCCACCCCCACCCCTCCGCTGGGACACTTCTGCCGCTTCAGAAGGGTGGAGGCTTCTAGGCCTGTGTGCTCAGGGACCGTCAGGCACAGCCAGCCAAGGACCATGCGAGACAACTGGTGTGATGTGTCACCCAAGGGCCAGGGCAGTGGCTCATGCCTGTATTCTCAGCACTCTGGGAGGCCAAGGCAGGAGGACTGCTTGAGCCAAGGGTTCCAGACCAGTCTGGGCAGCAAAATGAGACCCCCATCTCTCCAAAAATTACAAAAACTAGCCAAGCGTGGTGGCACACCTGTGGCCCCAGCTACATGGGAGGCTGAGGCTGGAGGATCACTTGAACCTGGGAGCTTGAGACAGCAGTGAGTCGTGATGACACCACCACACTCCAGCCTGGAAGACAGTGAGACCCTTTCTCAAAAAAAAAAAGAAAAAAAAAAAAAATATATATATATCTCACGTCAAGGCGGGGACTCAAGAGCCACATGTGTGGTGGGAGAGGGGAGGGGCGCACATGCCCTCAGGCTTAGGAACTGGGCAGGACCGGCTCACCTATGCGGACCACGGGGGCTTGGGGGCAATAGTTGGGGACTCAAAACTGATGCGGCCAGCTGAAATGCTCCCAGTGGCCAGAGCTGGAATCGCTTTAGTCACGAAACTAATAGTATGAACGTACCCCAAAGTACAAAGCAAACATCTCTAAGTCCGTGCCGCTGAAGGTGTTTGAGTAAATCAGTAAACGAGAGAAGAGACAGCTCTCCTGGGCAGAAGAGTTCCAAGGGCTTCAGATCTCTGCCTCGGGAGGTGGAGCCCGAGCGAGTGGTAGACTGGAAACGCCTCGGGCGACCTGAGCTGCGGCCGCTATGACCGCCAGCCATGCTGCACGCTCATGGGAGGGGCGCCGGAGCCTGCGGTCAGGTGTGGGAGCTCTGTGTGGGCTTCAGACTTTTCCTGCAAGCCCAAAGGAAGGCTTCGTTTCAAAAGATGATTGTGAATCGCACAGCACCGCGGAAGGCCAAGGGCTGGTGCAACTAGGCCTGGACAGACCGGGGAGGGTGGGGGGAGACCCACATTTGGGACATGACACCTGTCAGAGGGCATTTAGTGAGGACCCTCTAGCTGCCCTACGCCCAGGCGTGGAGTGAGCACCGTCAGGGGCCCCTCTGCTCCCAGCCCTCCTGGGAGCCATTGCCCTGAAACCACAAACGTCCCTGCTCAGGTGTCCCCTGTGCTGGCCACAAGGACTCTGCAGAGGGAGACCCTGTGTCACTCTGCCTTGGCCTGTCTGAAGGGAGACAGACCTGGGCCGGGGCCCCCAGGTCCCAATGACAACATGGAGGCACAGGGACGTTCACCCAGAGCCTCTCTGGGCTCTGAGCTGCCTACCACCTCTACTCTCCACACCCACCCCACACCACACCATTCCCCACACCCACCCCGCCCCAACCC
>PVKP010038557.1:0-20796 GCA_004027715.1 Plecturocebus donacophilus
ACACACACACACACACACACACATATAAGGGGATAAACACATACACACACACATATATATATATAGCTTGCTGTGTATACCACAGTTCCTTCAGAGGGCTACATTCTACACATTCTACATTCCAAAGGAACTGTGGGGTATACACTACTGAGGGACTGTGTTAAGGAAAACCGAGTCCACGAGGGGCGTGGTTTCAAAGGCAGGAATTTTCCAGCGCCATGCCTCCAACCACCTCCTGATCCCGGACGTAAAGTTCTCTGTCTGACTTTCCCGGGCTAGGTAGAAACTCCAGGTTGTGCTTCTTTGTTCCAAAAAGCCCACCAAAAGCTCTTGGGGGAGGGGCTCTGATTGTGGGCCAGGCAGCCAATCTGATGTCAACGTCGAAGATCAATCACTCCAGCGGAAGTTTGAAAGAACTCCTCTCATTGGACAAGAACACGAATGGGGCGGGAATAACTCCAAGGTTAAAAGCCCACGGTTCCTTAGTATATGGGTTCCTCCCTTGGATCCCCTCTGACGGCCACGTGGGAGCTCTCTCTGTCTCTCTGTCTCTCTGTCTCTGTCTCTCTCTCTCTGCCTGATAAATCGCTTCTCTGCTAAACTCTTTGAGTCCATGATATTTATTCCAATGGTAAGCTCACAGTGCCTCCAGGGCCCCTTCCCCCATTCTTGGGATAAGAGAGGTCAAGGACCTGGGCACATTGGGGAAAACATTGGACTTGGAGCACAGGAAGCATCTTTGGGACGTCCCTGCAGCTCTGCTCCAGTCGCCAGGTTACATCTTTGGCAAGCAAGGGGAGGGAGCTGAGCCCCTGCGCCCTGCGGGGTCACACTACAAGCAGTAAAATAAAATCCTCCGAATGTAGAAAGTTTCTTAAAGGCTGCTAGTAAGATGACGAGAAAGGTTTCGTATACATACATGTCTAGCTCCAAAATTCTTTCACCTTCCAATGCAAGCTGAAATTGATTCCTTAAAGTTGCCTGGACAAACAAGGCAATGTCATTCAAGCAGGGTATTTCTGAGTGAAATTTTTGCTGTTATTGATTTGCAATAATGCTAAACCAAAGTAGTCATCTTTGCTAGAATACTCCTAAGGTTGCCCTGAGCCTCTTTCACAGAGATAAGTGACATATGCAATAAAAAAATGCATGGCAACCTTGACTAGTAATGAAATCACTCGTAATTTTACTGGTCATCAAACTACTGTACTTAGGGGAGCAGGTCAGCAAAGATGTGTAGTGGGACTAATCCTTGAGTTTTAAATTGCTACTCTGGGTATTGGCTTTCTGGTCAGCAATAGGAGGAGCTTCACCAAATAACTATGGAAAGAAATCATGCTGCCTGGAGCCATGCCAGTGTGAGAATGAAGGGTGGAAGGGGAGTTAAGGCACCTACTGAATAAGCAGGAAAATTTGCTTAAAACCAGATTATCAGGTTAGCATATGGTCATGTTATTGGGACATTTGATATACAGTTAATGAGGCCTGTTTTGGTTTATTACGGTCTTTTTGAATTACTATATCCTGCTGTATAGTTGAATTGTATGTGACTGAAATTTGACACTGCCCTTACCTTTCCAGTAGGATTTCTTCTTATTTTTATTTTTCAATGGGTAAATCCAATTCAACATTTTAAAGGGGTTATTTGCAGAATTCTTTAAGAGTTGTTAACTCAGTCCTTTGTTCACCTATATTCATGTAAATATCATAGCAATGACCACTTTGGATGATATTGAATTTTTAGCATACATACCTTTGTTTCCTACTATCTGATAAAATTTGTAAGGGAAGAAGCTGTAGTATAATCTCATTATATTTTAATTTTTAGCTTTGATCAAAGTAAACTGTCAATAAATAATAAGTAAGTAAGGGCTGGGTGCAGTGGCTCATGCCCGTATTACCAGCATTTTGGGAGGCCGAGGCAGGCAGATCACCTGAGGTCAGGAGTTTGAGACCAGCCTGACCAACATGGTGAAACCCCCTCTCTACTAAAAATCCAAAAATTAGCCAGGTGTAGTGGTGCATGCTGTAATTCTAGCTACTCAGGAGGCTGGGGCATGAGAATCCCTTGAACCCAGGAGGCAGAGGTTGCAGTGAGCCAAGATAGCCACAACTGCACTCCAGCCTGGGCAACAGAGCAAGACTTCATCTCAAAAAATAATTAATAATAATAATAACAAGTAAGGAATAATTTATGTTGGCTTATCGATTATATTGTTTAAAGTTTGACAATTTGCAGAAGGGAGGAAGGAGAACGTACTTGATATATTTGGCGTTCCAGTTGAATCCACTCTATGCTCCAGGGGACTATTTTTTATGGACTGCATCAGTATGTTCCCTTCCTGCTATCTGACATTCACGTGGGTGTGATCAATCTGAAGTATGAAAAGGAAAAAGGGTAATGAAGTCCTGGAAGTTATTACATTGGTTTCCTTCCTGCTGGGTTACCACATTTGGATGTGTCCCCTTATCAGAAGTTACATGTCTTGTCCACTAACCCTCTCTATGTCATTCTCTTGGTGGATCCTACAATCATCTCCATATGTTACTTCCAATTCAAAGGTGGGAAAACACTTCTGTTGTCATCAGGCCCAGTTCTACTGTATCAACCCAAGCTCTAGTCCCTAAACCTATCCACCCCCTTGTATATAATCCCTTTATTAAGCTATCCTCTATTTTAATGACTATAGTTATCTAGATTGGGAGAGCTATTTCTTGTTGACAAAGAAGATATTAAACTGTAAGACTTGACAATTATTTACAGAGTGTCCCCTGAATGATAGGTGTCTTGAAGTAACACAGAAACAAAACAAGGAAAAGCTAAATCTGTATAAATTAAAGCTGAAGTTTGAAAACTTCGAAGTCTTTAACTTGTGGCTTTTCCTACATGAATCCAAATAATAATTTCCATTTTTGTTCCTATGTTAGAAGGATATAATTTGATTTTTTACTGTGTTGGGCAAATAACTAGACGTGGTTATACAAAAGCAGTCAAAAGTCTCAGCGAAAGGAAATGGAAAAACTAAAGGGTGGTATGACTTAAAGCCACTGCTACCAACGCCATCCACTTATATAAGACCAGCTTTACATTTTTGTAAGGACTTATATTCTCTACACCAAAATTGCACAATGGGCTCAGTGTAAACAATGATTGAGGCAAGAACGATTGCTCTCTAAAATTTCAATTCAACTTTATAAAATTGTGTAATACATTTCTTTTTTTTTCTCTCTCAAATGCCTTTATTGGATGCTTTCCAGTGGGTTATAAGCACAAATGGAAGAGTGCAATTGAGCAGTGCCTGCTGAATTTGTACGATTTTTTTATGAGAAACAAGTACGATGTTTGGGTTAAAAATGCATAGAAACTATGTTTTTTTTTATTTTCATGTAAGGAAAAACCCTGACTGATAGAAAAAGAAACAATGCAGTATGTAGCAATACATATTAGCTGCCTATAAGATATGTTAAATTTTTCCCTTTCAAAGACATGGAGAAAACACCCACTTATAGTAAAATAGACTGTGAGCTCACATTGATGCCAGAGGAACTTGACCATTATCTATTTCTGAGAGAAAAATGTATTGCTATTGGTACTATTTCTCTTATTTTTGTTTCCATATATCTTATGTGTGGCTATTTTGACAATATAAAATGTATGTTGTATACAGTTTTCTATCTTTATTTGTGAGATTGGGGGAGGATTTAATTTTCAGGCTATAAGTGTCAGGTTAAGTGATAAGAAACGCACATTATTTCCCAATTACTTGCTATTTCTGATAGAAACAATACATTCATTTGTTCATCACTAAATATTCAGAAAAAAATCCAAATTTATAAATTTTTGGAACACAAAGATCAATAAAGTAAGCATACATCAAGTAAGTACTTTTCAATAGTACTTATTTGGAAAACACATTTTAGTGCCCACTGTACATCAAGTAATGCCCAACAAAAATGCAAAAACCAGATCCTAAAAATACTTTAATTCCAATTAAAAAACAGACATTTAACTAGATAATATTCTATGAAGAGCTACTTGCTGAATATCTATATACTGGATTAACTAAATTTAAATCACAAAAGTAACAGCAACAATTATATTAGTCAAGACAACCTGAGTTGTACTTTATCACAATCAATTTCCAACTCTATGTGACTTAACATGATCAAATTTTATTTCTCTCTCATTCTGTATGTCTAATACAGGCTGCACATTGCTGTAGTTACTATAGATACCCAGGGATCTGGCTAACAAAGGCTCAAATAGTGCCACATGCTTTAATAATCACCATAATAGGGAAAAAATCATACATAACCAATCACATAATGAATCTGAAATTTTCTAACTGGAAGTGAAGCTTCCTCTTATTTTTTGTTAATCCAGACAAATCATAAAACCACATTTATCTTCAGAAACAATGGGTAAGCCCAATATGTTTAGAATAATAGAACAAAAATATGTTAATAGTCCTCATGATTAACACTATGTTAAATCTGAATGTACAACTCAGAGAATATTCCACGAAGAAGGAATATCCTGTTTTAACTGTTAAAACAGAAGGAAGTATTTTTTTCAGGCAGATTAGTTTTTTAAAATAATTTTTGTACTGTGACTTGTTCTATGAGTTCTTTTAACTTATATTTTACTTAATAATTTGTGATAACATACAAGGATATGTTTTTATAATCACTGGCTAATATCTTTATATATAATATTCTTATTCTTACACATATGCTATGGATATAATGATTTATATTTTTTAAAAGCCTACAATATTTCACTAGTAGTTTAAAAATATGTATCTCCATCCTTTGTCACATACACACACTGATACATTCATAATTTATTCATATACATTCATAAATGTGACCTGAATTATTTTTTGAGAGGTTTTGGTTTTCTCCTATGATAAATATTTATTCCAGTTGTTTATTCTATGTCATTTTCAAAACAAAACTATACATTATAACTTTGATTTACTTATTAAAGAATGTTTATGAGTTTTTGATGTTTCAATTTACTGGAAGCCATTTTTATTTAATTTTTTTTAAAGAACAAAAACACAAAATATTTCTTTTACATAACAGAAAATTATGCCTTGCTATTGTTACATAGAATTTGAACTAGGAAAGATTGATATCTTCTTCAAAGTTGAAAAGTGATGTTGCTAGAGCATATTTGGAACCTAGGAAATTCAATTTACTGTCAATTTTAGCACAGTCATTACAAGGTAAATGTTCTATTTGAGATGATTCATCTGTGGAAGTAACAATGGCAGATTATATATATATATATATATATATAATTTTAAATGAGTCTGTAGAAAGTTTCAAATATAACATCAGCAAGTTTAAAATATAACATTAGAAGAGTTTTCAAAGACTGTGGATTCATGGGGAAAAAGTTATAGCCTTATTTCTGTTTTCCTTTGGAAAGTGATATTGGAACATGGAACTTTCAGTAATTTATTCAGTTTTCTTTAAAAAGCCATACTTTAATATTTTTGCCAACTATTTGAAACATGCTGCCAAAATCCTACCAGTATTTCCAAATGAATCAAGTTGATTTCCATCTTCAACTACAAATATAGCTTCCTTTCCTTTATGAAACTCCCACTTTTCACTTTATTGGCTACTCCAATACTTGCTGTCATTTCCTTCAACTACCTACCTCTCCTCTCTCCAGTCAGACTACAGTTTCCAGCCTGAATGTCCAGATTTTATTTTTTTTAATTTTCAATCATATCTTCTGGGTTTACAGTAATTTTTTCTATTGTGTTTCAATGAATGTTACTGGCTTGTCTTTCAAATTATTGGTTTAAAGAAATCTGAAAGCCCTGGCTTCTTGATAAACATAGAAAATGCTCACTCAGTCCTTGAAATGCTCACAAAGAGGTACTATAGCAATTATGGTGCAGAAGAATGAATTGAGGTTCTGAGAATATTAACTATTATAATAAAAATAATTATAGTAGTTGTGTTTCTACATTTTAGGCACTGTGATTTGTCTGCTATAGAAATTACTTCATTTGATCTATACAATAATTATAAGAGGTATGAATTATTATTCCCATTTTATAGAAAAAAAATGAAACTCAAACTTATTAAACAACTCCCATTCAAAATTGATACAAAGAGAATAAAATACATAGGAATACAGCTAACAAGGGATGTAAAAGACCTCTTCAAGGAGAACTACAAACCACTGTTAAAGGGAATCAGAGAGGACACAAACAAATGGAAAAACATTCCATGCTCATGGATAGGAAGAATCATTATTGTGAAATGGCCATACTGCCCAAAGTAATGTATAAATTCAGTGCTATTCCCATTAAACTACCATTGACATTCTTCACAGAATTAGAACAAAAACTACTTTAAAATTCATGTGGAACAAAAAAAGAGCCCATATAGTCAAGACAATCTTAAGCAAAAAGAACAAAGATGGAGGCATCATACTTCCTGACTTCAAACTATACCACAAGCCTAAGGTAACCAAAACAGCATGGCACTGGTAGAAGAACAGACACATAGACCAATGCAACAGAATAGAGAACACAGGAACAAGACCCTACATCTACAACCATCTGATCTTTGACAAACCCGACAAAAACAAGCAATGGAGAAATTGTTTCCCATTTAATAGATGATTCTGGAAGAACTGGCTATCCATATGCAAAAAATTGAAACTGGACCTCTTCCTTATATCTTATGCAAAAATTAACTCAAGCTGGATTATAGACTTAAATATAGAACCTCGAACCATAAAATCCCTAGAAGGAAATCTAGCCAGTATCATTCAGGACATAGGCAGGCAAAGATTTCATAACTAAAACATAAAAATTAACTGCAACAAAAGCCAAAATTGACAAATTGGATCTAATCAAACTAATAAGCTTCTGCATAGCAAAAGAAGCTATCATCTGAGTGAACAGGCAACCTACAGAATGAGAGAAAATTTTTGCAATCTATCCATTTGACAAAGGGCTGATATATCTGGAATCTACAAGGAACTTACATAAATTTACAAGAAAAATACAAACAACCCCACTAAAAAGTGGGCTAAGGACATGAACAAAATCTTTTGAGAAAAATGTCTTCTCAAAAGAAGACATTTATGGGAAGACATTTATGGTGACAACAAAATATGAAAAAAAGCTCAACATCATTGATCATTAGAGAAATGCAAATCAAAACCACAATGAAATACCATCTCACACCATTCAGAATGGCAATTATTAAAAAGGTAAGAAACAACAGATGCTGACAAGGCCATAGAGAAATAGGAACATTTTTACACTGTTGGTGGGAATGTAAATTAGTTCGACCATTGTAGAAGACAGTGTGGTGATACCTCAAAGATCTAGAACCAGAAATACCATTTGACCCAGTAATCCTGTTACTGGGTATATACCAAAAGGAATGTAAATCATTCTATTATAAAATGCACACACGCTTATGTTCACTGCAGCACTATTCACAATAGCAAAGACATGGAATCAACCCAAATGCCCATCAATGTAAGAGTGGATGAAGAAAATGTGGTACATATATACTTGGAATACTATGCAGACACAGGAAGGAATATGATCACATCCTTTGCAGAGATATGGATAGAGCTGGAAGCCATTATCTTCAGCAAACTAACACAGGAACAGAAAACCCAAACACCACCTGTTCTCACTTGAAAGTGGGAGCTGAACAATGAGAACACATGGACACTTTGAGGGAAACAACACAAACTGGGGCCTTCTGGGGAGGGGAGGAGTGGTGAAGGGAGGGAAAGCATGAGGAAAAATAACTAATGCATGCTGAGCTGAATACCTAGGTGATCGGTTGATATGTGCAGCAAACCACCATGGTACATGTTTACCTATATAACAAACCTGCGCATCCTGCACATGTATCCCAGAACTTAAAACAAATAATAATAATAATAATAATAATAATAATAACTGGTTTACAGAATCTGGGCTTTTAATTTTTACTCCATAAAATAGTCTCCCAAATGATATTCACAGAATGATTCACAGAAAAATTATGGTGATCTTTGAAAATTTTATGAATATTTATGTTTTCACTCTAGTGCTCATATCAGATTCATATGTCTGAAAGGAAAATATTACTTGTGGTATGTTCATGATGCCTAAGGTAAAGATGGGGTATTCACTGCAAATCTAACAATTAGGACCATTACAATTTTTCTTTTGCTTTCAGCACATTGAGATGTGTCATATTAAAATTACCCTTAGATCAGTAAATTTACAGAATATTTTATTTTTAGTATTATTATATTTTAATAATCTACTTTGCCATAGTATAGAAAATGACTATAAGATGATATTTAGAAATGGTAAAAATTTTTTGCTTATCATCTCATGACCACAAATTAGGATTATCAATTCTCAAAATATAATACGCATTTTTTTTTTCATTTATAAAGCATACATGCTTTAATTTGCTGAATTTGTGATGGCATTGTGTGAGACTAATTATATCCATATATTTTACTTGCACCTTTGCATTTCTTCCACTGTGGGTGGAGTATATTCATCTAGTGCCATGATGTCTGTCTTGGTTTTGTGACATTTTTGCTTAACAAAATATTAATAAGTATGATGTGGACTTAAATGTGTGGGCATGGCTTGTCTTGCCTTCCTGAGTTTCTGTGATCTGCTATAAAATGAACATGACATGAATAACTACTGATTAAAGATAAGGAAAATAGAAAACACATGTAACAGACTTAAGCCCAACCCACAATTTAAAGCCAAATGTAGGTAGTTCTAAATTGGTCATAGCTGATACACAAAGTCTATAAATATTTAAAATTGTTAAGCAGACAAACTAATATAGACATCAAGTGGTATTCAATGGTGTGCTGACTAGCAGTTGTTTTTGAAAATATAAACATACTACATCTGTCTCTTTAAGACAAATGAGTAGCCACTTATTGAGACTGGTATTTTTTTATAGGTCTTAAAAAATGTGCAAATATACTTTTCCAAGTTAGATTAGAGAATCCACTTCTTACTGATATCATCACTTTCATAGACATCAATTCAGAACTTGACAGTGTTTCTATAATTAATTCAGAATATTTGTTATTAACAAAACCCTTTTTCATTTTACTCCTGAGTTTTTGTCAGCTCCCACATGGTGAACTTATAATGTTTTCCCCTATAACTTCTTTGTAAGTTAAATAATTCATGTCTATAATTCAATTCTAAGTGCCCAATTATGGGGTAAAATTTCACTGATGGCATTGCTTTTGTCTTTTTCTGTTTTTATTAACTAGTTTCTTTCATTCCAACAATAATATTGGAAACATATATAACCTGTAGGTTGTGAGTATGAGCTCTGTAATTAGAATGTTTGAATTCAATCCTAGTTATACAGTCTTGTTAAGCCTCAAATTCTTGTTCCTGCATAGGTTAATATTAATACTCACCTTTACAGTTGTTGCCAGGGTTACATAAGTCAATATATTCTTACCACAGTGGTTGGTGTACGGTAAGGGCTCAAAGAGTAGTGTGGAGACAGTCAGAAAGGGGGACCTGTAGTTATGAGAGAGGATACCACCTCTTGGTGTGGCATACAAGGGCCACCACAGTAAGGTCCAAACCTACTGTGAGAAATCTACACCACCAGATACACTGTGCCATCCTTATGCACTAAGAATGCACCTCTCCTCCTTGCTTTAACATATGCTCTTTTTTTTTTTTTTTTTTTTTTTTCCTGTCGTAACATCTTTGTTGGTCTTCTCTATCGCTAGCATGCAAACTTCTCTTAAGATTCAACTCATAGAGAAACTCCCATGAGAAATCCTCTGTGATTCCTTTGATACATTAGTGATTCAATCATCCTTATTCCTACTTTTTACTGTAATTCTGAGTCTCTACATGAAACACCCAGATGATCAGCCGCAAGAGTGTGTAAGGTTTTCTTACTCATCTCTATAATACTAATGCCTATGATCATGCTCCATAAGTGCTGAATGAACAAATGGATGAATGAACATAAAAATGAATAAGAGGCTGGGTGCAGTGGCTCAACCCTGTAATCCCAGCACTTTGGGAGATTGAGGTGAGTGAATTACTTGAGGTCAGAAGTTTGAGACCAGCCTGGCCAACATGGCGAAATCCTGCCTCTACTAAAAATACAAAAGTTAGCTGGGCATGATGGTAGGCACCTGTAATCCCAGCTACTCAGTAGGCTGAGGCAGGAGAAATGCTTGACCATGGGAGGCAGAGGTTGTGGTGAGCCAAGATAGCACCACTGCACTCCAGCCTGGGTGACAGAGTGAGACTCCATCTCAAAAAAAAAAAAAAAAAAAGAATAAAAGAATAAAAGAATAAAAGAATATTTTTTCACTTTTTGGAAAACAAATATTAACATTGTGAGAAGATTCTATAAACATATATGTTTCCTACCAGACTGAATAACATTTAAATGTCCATCTGTCCATAAATTTAACTTTTCATGGATTTACATGCTAAGAGATCTGTGATTATCATAAAGTTCTTTTCAAATATTCATTTATATAGCATGGCATTATAAATAAATTCATCAGTTACCCATAGTTATATAATTTTGTTATGTTAGATCTTGTCATTTTATTCAAAATTGCCCAATCTGTCACATTTGACATTTCCGGTAAATATTAAGAATTTAGATAGTTTCTGTGAATTTTGCTGTTCTTGTTATGTTCTCTAAATTGGATATTCTCTATCCACATTTGGAGAGCACAGTTGGATGTCTTTACAAAGTCTGAAATAATTCTGATACTAATTTAACTGAAATAGATCATCTCCAGCATCTTGATTACTCTCAATATTTTTAATGCTCAGTGAGGCATTCTTGACAATGGTTTTAAGCTTATAAAATTCAGAAATGAACATCTGCTAACCTCTTCATCTTTATTACATAAGAAATTCAATTCTAGAAGAAAATCCAAAAGCCTTCCAACATTAGTTGCCTCTCCATATTGTCTTTGTTTTCACTGATATCTGTAATTTATATATGTTTGAAGAGTTTAGCTTTAATAATAATCTTGTCAGACTGGGTACTCACAGTGGCCGAGGAATTCTGTACATACTTAAGATAAATTACTTGTTGAATGCTCAGCTGATATTAAAAGGTATCTATATTCATCGTCTTTACCACATACAGATAGACAGATGGATGGACAGGTATATAGATTAAGTAGATATGGAGCCTCAGATAAACTAATTTGCTTACAGTTGCAGTTAATAAGAACCAAAACTTGTCTCTGAATTCAGTTCTGAATGATTTCAAATGCCTTAATCTTTCCATGGTACCACATGGCCCTCTGCGCTATTCTGAACTTAAAAGGTAGAACTTCATTGTTGAGTTGGAGTATTTAATAAAGCATTTTATAACCAAGACACTTTCAGACACACACACACACACACACACATACACACACACATACACGGACTGATTTGGTTCCTCATTACCCAAACTTGGTCAAGTTTTGATATGTAATTTTTATATTCCAGGCATAGCAAAGAAGATCAGGGGATAATATCCCCATGATGTTCTTTTGATATAAATAAGCAGGGAAAGCAAAAATATTTCAGTTTTTATCTTATTAAACAAATGAACATCTGAGTGCCCTCCCCGTCTTTGATGTAATTTTTACAGCTCTTAGCAGAGTTCTGTCCAAAGCACTTTTATAAGCGAATTATTACCAAGTGAACAAAAATGTAGAGGCTTGGTACAGTGTTTTAAATAGGATTCATGCCATCACTTAAGCATATGATGAGTGCAAGATGTGAAAACAAAAATGATGAATTACATAGATATTAAGCAGAATGTGAATTTAAAAATCGTATTATGCATATTAACTGACAAGGAAAGTTTCGTTAAAATAAATATTTAGTTCCCCTGTTATTTTACAGTATCCTGTACAGTTTCAATATAGCATTCGTTATGTTTAAGTAAGCATGCATTTTTTTGCTTAATGCTTGTTTTCCATAAGTAAAACTTATGTCTTCAGAACAAGAACTAAGTTTGTCATATATCCTCAATGCCAAGCGCATAATAGTTGTTCAGTAAATATGTTTTGCCATAAATCAGTGAATGGATATATTGAGATAGTTTTACAATGGATATACTTAGATATTATCTTAGTATTATATTAAGATATTATATTATCTTAGAGAATAATTTGAAGCTATTTTAAATTGAAATATAAAACAGCATAGTGGCAGACACTGGAGCCTAGATGCCTAGGTTCCAGATTCAGTTTTGTCATGTACTAGCTATATGACCTTGGAAAGTTCTTTCATCTCTTGTTGCCCCAGTTTCCTCATTTCAGTTAATAATAGCTACCTCAGAGCATTTTTGTCTTTTAGTAAGCATTTCATGATTTTCATCTCATATACAGTAAGCACAACATAAATGTTGCATCTTATTTTTATCTATTATTTTATTGATTATCATGGTTTTTGTTTCACACTGTGATCTTCAGGCATATTGAGAGGGTGAGATTTATTAAGATAATAATATGTGAGGGATTATTTCTAGTTCTTTTGTTAGCACTTTTCTGGCCCGAGAAATTTTCCATATGGTGGTCACTTTTGCTCCAAGGTTGTTACCTGTAATAATTAAGCAGATTGAGATAATACTTTTAGGGAAGCAAAGTAGGAATTAATATATTTTAATGAAAATATATCAACACTGCAGTCCAACAGAGCTACTTTCAAATTTCAGTTATGACAATGACTTTGAATGAGTAACGTTCTGAATTTTTGTCTTCATTTATGAAATGAGATTTGCTTGAACTGTTCTTCAAAACTATGACCAGCAGAATCTTAGCAAAATTTTATCATAATTCCTACCAATAACTCAGTGTATCTTCTTTGATTTTAGTACTCTCACTCAACAACTAGTTCCCTCCCAAACAACCTGTACTTGCATGTCCCCATAACTGAAAACTTGTCCTTTGTTCTCAGGAGAATCAGTGTTAAGCA
This sequence comes from Plecturocebus donacophilus, assembly GCA_004027715.1. Taxonomy (NCBI): domain Eukaryota; kingdom Metazoa; phylum Chordata; class Mammalia; order Primates; family Pitheciidae; genus Plecturocebus; species Plecturocebus donacophilus. The sequence goes on from PVKP010038557.1 coordinate 12,999, forward strand.
GTAGTGTATTAGTGCATTCTTGCATTGCTATAAAGAACTACCTGAGACTGAGTAATTTTATAAAGAAAAGAGGATTAATTGGCTCACGGTTCTGTACAAAAAGACTGTACAGGAAGCATGGCTGGGAGGTCTCAGGAAATGCACAATCATGGCAGAAGGCAATGAGGAAGGAGACAAGCCTTACATGGCTGGAGCAGGAGAAAGGGAGCTGAGGGGGAGGTGCTACCCACTCTTAACCAGATCTCGTGAGAACTCAATTATTATTAGGAAAAGAGCAAGGGACAAATCTACCTGCATGATCCAATCACCTCCCTCTAGGCCTTCTCCAACACTGGGGGTTACAGTTTGACATGAGATTTGGCAGGGACACAAATCCAAACCATATCAAGTAGTAACTTGCACTATAGTCCAGCAGCCATAGCACTGAATGAAGCATACAGATCTTGAGTAAAAATTCTAGCTCCTAAAGGAAACAGTCAACACATGAGAAGACAGTCCACAGAATAAGAGATAATACTTGCAAACTACCCATATAACAGAGATTAATAATCAGAATATATAAGGAGCTTAAATAACTCTATAGAAAAAAATCTGATTTTAAAATGAGCAAAAGATCTGAATAGACATTTCTCAAAAGAAGATACACAAATGGCAAATAGGCATATGAAAAGGTGCTCAACACAATTGATTATCAGAGAAATCAAATCAAAACTACAGTTAGATACTATCTTACCCAGTTAAAATGGCTTTTATGCAAAAGACAGGCAATAACAAATGTGGCTAGGATGTGGGGAAAGGGGAACTTTGTACACTGTTAGTACAGCCACTATGGAGAGCAGCATGGCGTTTGTTTAAAAAACTAAAAATAGAACAACCAGATGATCCAGCAATCAAACTGCTAGGAATATATCCAAAAGAAAAGAAATCAGTATGTCAAAGAGATATCTGCAGCCCCATGAATATTGAAGCACTCTTCACAATAGCCAAGATTTGAATACAACCTAAGTGGCCATCAACAGATGAACGGATAAAGAAAATGTGGTACATATACACAATGCAGTACTACTCAGCCATAAAAGAGAATGAGATCTTGTTATGTTCAATAGCATAAGTAATACTGGAGAACATTATGTTAAGTAAAACAAGCAAGGCACAGAAAGACAAATTTTGCATGTTATCACTCATTTGTGGGAGCTAAAAATTAAAACAATTGAGAAGGCTGGTTCAGAGGCTGGGAAGCATAGGAGGTGGGAGGTGGGAAATGAGGATGGTTAATGGGTATGAAAATACAGTCAACTAGAATAAATAAGCTCTAGTATTTGATAGCACAACAGGATGACCACAGACAGCAATAATTTGTTGGACCTTTTAGATTAACTGAGGGGGTACAATTGGCATGTTCATAACACAAAAAAAATAATGAATGCTTGAGGTGCTGAAAACTCTATTTACCCTCATGTGATTATTACACATTGTACACATTTATCAAAACAGTTCATATACCCCATAAATATATATACCTAATGTGTGCTCATAACATTTTTAAATAAAAATTTTTAAAGAGGAACAGGGAATGCAATGTGTAAGACTGATAAATAAAGGCAAAGAGAATTTAGGCATTCATTGTACAACTTCAAATTTTTTTAATATAAAATTTTCAAAATAAAAGGTTGGATATAAAACAACAAAAAATTTTATAATGTGAGTTAATTCCTAAAAATCTAGTTCCTTTATACTTCCATCATTGGGATTTGAGAAAAAGACTATATTTTTATGCTTTTGAGTAAACATCCTGGGTTTATAATTATGATGATAATTAAAAATATGAAGAACAAATAAGAAAATGTGAGAAAATACTTTCAAATATGTAACGTGCTATACAAATGCAATAGATTGGGTTATATTTGCTCTGAGACCCAGTGAGGCAAGTTCCATTGAAGTGGAATCCACCAAGCACCACTGGGGAATGTGATTGACCACTGTGCACCCTTAAATTGAAATCATAATTATTCAGTCTCCAAATACTGTGAAGTTTATTCATGATTCATTCTCCTCAAGTACCCCTGCTAACAAATCCACTGCAATACAGCAATACAATCCACTTAATGCAGTTTATTTACCAAACTCACCGCCCATCCTCTGCATGAGACAGAGTTGCCCATTAGGAACATATGTTACATTTCAGACTTCACTTTCCTTATCAAGAAAACTTTTGTTGCCATCCTGCTTTCTGGTGAAAATTATAATTTTGTAATGATCTCTGTTTTTTTTCCAAACAAATGAACACAGACACCATAAGTACAAACAAATTAGTCTATGTTCCAAGTGTACCAATTTTAACCATAAAGGATTGGTATATTTTTTGCTAGCAATGCCATAACAAAGTGCCACAGACTCAGTGATTTAAAAAACAGAAATCAATTTTTTTCACATTCCTGGAGGCAAGAAATAGGAGATTAAGGCGTCAGAAGGGTTGGTTTCTTCCAAGGCTTCTCTTCTTATTTTGTAAATTGTTATATTCTCCTGGTTCTTCACATCGTCTCTCCTTTATGGGTCTGTGTTTTCAACTCTTCTTATAAAGATACCATAAGATTGGATTCAGTCCCATTCTCATTTCAACTTCATCACCTCTTTAAAGATCCTGTCTCCAAATATAGCCACATTCTGAGGGACTGGGGATTATTACTCTCACATATGAATTTTTAGGGAATAAATACAACTTATACCAAAACGGATGGTAATAAAACAAAAAAGCAGATGATGCTAAGGGAATTTTATTTGGCATTAAAAAATCATATCTATTTATTAAAATAAGTTTAACAAACATTTACTAAATATCAACTCAGAGCAGGGAATTACACTGTACTGTGAGAAATTATAATGTAGAGACACATTTCAAATAAAATTCAGAATTCTGTATTTTTTTTACTAATATGCATAACCACCTTGAGATATTATGCCAATTAAAAAAAAGTAAACTGAAGTAAAAGAGGTTAAGTTATACCTATTAGATGGCAGCCCTGCTAATCGAGGCCAGAACTATTGAACTCCAAAGCCCATAATTCTTTCTTTTTTTCTTGTATATTGTCATTTTGCTCTATTATGCTGGCTCTACAGGCATGCATGAAAAGGCTGGAATAATCCACAATTATTGATGTGTTTAAGGAATAAAATATTTATGAATGCATTGGTTCAGGATAAGCCTTAGCATATGAACTTAATACTCATACTCACTAAACACTGTGCACCTAAACAATCCTAAACTGTGCAGCCTAGTGGTTCAAAATCTTCTCTCTCTGGTCCCAGAGTGATAGATGCTGGATAATAGGAACGTCTGGTGTGGTCTAGCAGACAGCATTAAAAAATGAACCCAACATTTTCCAACAGTAGCACAGAATTAAATAATACAGGCCGAGGCCAGTACAACAAGAAATGTAAGACTGAGAGGCTATGGTGAGATCATGAAGCAGGAGAGAATCTGGTTCATTGATACAGATGGAGAGAAACACTTGGAAATGACCAAAAACCAAATCAGGGACAGATTTCAGTGGACATGAAATGCTACATTAAAAGATTTATGTAGTGGTTCTGAGGCCAGTGGCTCTAAACATTTATTTGCTAATAAAACATCAGTAATGCTGTGTCTAATGCCAGAGTTATTTACTTTGCACCCCAGAAGATTCTGAGCCTGGGCTTTTAGATATCACACATGGAGGCCCATGTCTATAAGCAGTGGGCAACTAGAGAGGCAGTGAGCAGTACACAGTGGCCAAGTGAAAGATGAAGTACAGCAACGAGGACTGGGAAGCTGAGAAACCAACTAGGAGACGATTTCGGTAGATGCAAAGATAGCTATAAATCCCAGATATTTCACATTTTAATGCACAGATAGTATTCTTTTATTGAACTTAATGGAAGGAAAGTTGCTTGTTATTTTAAGCTAAGATTGAAACTGTGTTCAGTCCCAAATAATCACAGAAAGCATTTTAGTTCTCTGTAAGCATCTTGGCTGCTTATTGGATTGTTTTATTTTTCCTTTAGCTTAAATCTAATGAGATAAGAAACCACTAAGAAAGGATTAGTGATCCCTGACCTGCTCCTGTAAGATGCTTTTACCACTAGTATTATGAATCAACTGAGCTGTCTTAAGAAAAATAAACGACATCCTTTACTTTGTTTAATCTGGCAGTCAGAGACACCAAGGTCTTTTTTAATATTCCTGCTAAAGGTTCCATTGAGTTCATCACAAATCCTTTCTTCTCCAGAAAGGGGACATGGCCTCCTTTTCTAGTTGTCTGCCTGTTACCGAGAGCAATTCTGGGAGAAAGTGAGGAGACTGACTGAAGAGGCCATATATAAAATTATCCGCAAGTACAGTAGAGCCTCAATTAATCCGAATGTTGTTACAACAGAGGCTTCCAATGTAATAGATTTTCTTGTTAACAAAAGACTAATTCTGTCTATTTTTTGGTTCAACCTTTGTTTAAAACCATGAGGCAAAAATAATTTCCATTCATGTCCACAACTGTCCTTTGAGAAGCAGTATCTACACAGTTTCACCCAGAGTGGATACTCAAAGCAAAACAGAACAAAAATGCAAGCCATTATTGAACCAGACTTCTCTCTTCACATATTCAATCTAGTGAATAATCTTTAATTTTACAGCAGAAAGAAAACTTCTAGTCTCTCTTCTGTCTATATCTTCACAAGTACCTTTTGCTAAATATTTCTGTGACTAGAGAAATAATACATCTTTATTATTGAACAGTTAGAAAATAAAGACAAGTGAAATTAAGAAATTAAAAATATCCATATTCTCACTAGAAAAGATAAACATTTTAAACTACTTTAAAATAAAATATTTATTTTTTAAAAGACATTCATTTATTGTTTTTATGTGTATATATATGCAGCTATATGTTTGTGTGTTTGCATATATACATATACGCATATATCTTCAGGGCCATATATTTAAGAAGAATACATTTGTGCATAAATCTGAGTACAAACAGGAAAATCTATATACATAGAAAATTTATGGCATAAAGCTTATGTCCTTATACAACTTTCGCTTAGGACTGCAAGTTTTAGCCAGCAGGCTTTTACATGGATTACTGATTAGATATAGCTTACCAACAACCTTTTATCAAACTACATTTCATTAAACATAATTTATCCATTCACTCATTTACTTATTTATTCAAAATTTATTGACTCACTGCTCTGTCTAAAACTCTGTGGTCAGCATCATTGGAAATATACATATGCAAAGTGCACACTTCCAAATGCCAGTTTATAAAGCAATTTCTAGGCTTACAAAAGAGCTAGTTCTCTCTTTGCACACAACCTCCTAGCAGTGCCTGTGCAGTCTACTTAACTCATTTGCTGATAAGACTTATGACCCTTCAGAATAGGAAACAAATTCTCATGTACCAAGAAAAGATAATAAAAAATCTTCCACTTCCACTGTGTGGCCCAGATGCTTCTGGTGCTCTTTAAAAATGTTTTGCAACCACGCAAATAAGGAATGTCTCTGGAGCAAGTTTTTCCCTTAACATGCCTTTTATTAGAGGACACCAGTTACAAGATGCTGTATACGTAAGAAAGGAATTCAGTAGTTGGATGAGTTCTTGGGCCACCCAACAGCCCATACCCTTTGGGAGAAGAGAAAGGTCTTCATTCTTTAGTTGATATTCCCATGGCCTGTGGAGCCTGGGGTTCAATGAAATTGATAGTCATTCTATTTTTATTTTTAATGCCGGCGAGAGCACTAAACATAATACTGACTTTTGTACAGTACTTTCATGATTAATGTACTAGTGTTCTAACTGATGTAAACTACTTTTAAAGCTATTAGGTTGTGCTGTTTCTGTTCAGTAAAATCTTTTTTGAAATGAAAATATCAGATTTCAATTTGAACCATTTTTAAAATTATTATTTTTTATTTAGCTTTAGAAATTTGGTTCAATTTGGTTAAGTTAGATTATTTGGGGGCTTATAAATTATATTGTTTCAATCTGATTTCTGGTTTATTTCTTAAACAGATATAACCAGATGGTCACTTTAACCTGATTTGTCTTTATAAATAATGTCATACTAACGACAGAAATTGTCCACTGAATTCTAGAGTAAGAAAGGTAAGACTTACCATTCATTCATTTATTCAACAAATACTTCATGTCTTCAGGTTCTTTGTTGGATGCTGGATGTTAAATTAATTGAATAACATATGATCATTCAAAAATTATATAGGACAAAATATTTTGAATGAATTATGCCTATGATGTCAAGAGAGTATAAAATGTAGGTATATTATAAAGTCTATGGTTTCTGGGACTAATTTTGAAGAAAATAGGATACAGAAGGTATTGAAAATGAACTCAAATGCCATATTTGGGAGACATGGAGTAGGATACTATGGTTGATGTTAGTACTGGGCAGGTTGAAGTCATGAAAGATTGTTAGGAAGAGAACAAATCATTAAGGGTCTTATTTGCAAGTCACTCTATAAAATTTCTATAACAACCATGAAGAACTTCTTTCAAATATTTTCTTATTCAGAATTTTCGTTGTCCTAAGAACTTTTATAAATACATATAATGAGGTAGTAATAATTAACAACAATATGCTTCAAATTATGTCTTCCTACATTTTTTCTCATGCTCTGCTCTCATCCTGCAATGACTTGGCCTTTGATTTCTATGTGAAAAATTTTTGCTTATCAAAAATTATAAATTTGAAGGTCATTGTTTTTAAGAAAGCTGTTGTTTTTTAAAGGAAAAAACCTCCTTAATATGGTTTGACTGTGTTTCCAGCCAAATCTATCTTGAATCATAGTTCCCATAATCCTCATGTATTATAGGAGGGACCCAGTAGGAGGTAATTGAATCATGGGGGCTATTACCTCCATCCCATTCCTGTGATAGTGAGTGAATTATCGCAAAATCTGATGGTGTTATAAAAGATAGTACCCTTGTACATGCTCTCTTGCCTGCCACCATGTAAGATGTGTCTGTGCTCCTCTTTTGCTTTTTACCGTAATTGTGAGGCCTTCCCTACCATATGGAATGGTGAGTCCATTAAACCTCTTTTTCTTTATGAATTACCCAGTCTTGGATATTTCTTCATAGCAATATGAAAATGGTATAATAAACTTCTATTCCCCCAGGCAGTCTCTGTTCTTCTTTATGTCCTTTAATACCACATTAAGACCCAATTCACTGAAATTATACTGACATTACATCTGTCAGGTTTCTACATTTGTCTATGAGATTTATTTGAAAGTGATTGTGACTAACTCATCTTTAAACACCTTGTGTCTAGCTTATGGGGAAAAAAATGGAACAGAGAGTCAATCTGTGCTTGTTGAAATAATGAATGAGCCATAAGCTTTTCTAAAGAAAGATTAGTCCCCTAATCAATACTCTTTTTTTTTTTTTTTTGAGACAGAGTCTCATTCTGTCACCAGGCTGAGTGCAGTGGCACCATCTTGGCTCACTGCAACCTCAAGCTCCCTTGTTCAAGTGATTCTCCTGTCACAGCCTCCTGAGTAGCTAGGACTACAGGCATGTGCTACCATGCTTAGCTAATTTTTGTATTTTTTTAGTAGAGATGGGGTTTCACCATGTTGGCCAGGATGGTCTTGATCTCTTGACCTAGTGATTAGCCCACCTCAGCCTCCCAAAGTGCTGGGATTACAGGCGTGAGCCAGTGTGCCTGGCCTATACTCTTATACCTCCTTTCCCCTTTGGCATCAAAAACAACTGCAATTGGATTATTTTAAAATAAATTGTATGCC
>PVKP010038558.1:0-20796 GCA_004027715.1 Plecturocebus donacophilus
GAGATCTGCTGTGAGTCTGATGGGCTTCCCTTTGTGGGTAACCCGACCCTTCTCTCTGGCTGCCTTTAGCATTTTCTCCTTCATTTCAACCCTGGTGAATCTGACGATTATGTGCCTTGGGGTTGCTCTTCTTGAGGAATATCTTTGTGGTGTTCTCTGTATTTCCTGGACTTGAATATTGGCCTGCCTTGCTAGGTTGTGGAAGTTTTCCTGGATAATATCCTGAAGAGTATTTTCCAGCTTGGATTCATTCTCTTCATCACATTCAGGTACACCTATCAAACGTAGATTAGGTCTTTTCACATAGTCCCATATTTCTTGGAGACTTTCTTCATTCCTTTTTACCCTTTTTTCTGTCATCTTGCCTTCTTGTTTTATTTCATTGAGCTGATCTTCGACCTCTGATATCCTTTCTTCTGCTTGGTCGATTCGGCTGTTGAAACTTGTGCATGCTTTGCGAAGTTATTGTGTTGTGTTTTTCAGCTCCATCAATTCACTTATATTCTTCTCTAAGTTGTCCATTCTCATTAGCATTTCGTTAAATCTTCTTTCAAGGTTCTTAGTTTCTTTGCATTGGGTTAGAACATGTTCTTTTAGCTCACAGAAGTTTCTTATTATCCACCTTCTGAAGCCCGATTCTGTGAGTTCATCATACTCATCCTCCGTCAGGCCTTGTTCTCTTGCTGATGAGGAGCTGCGATGCCCTGTAGGAGGAGAGGCATTCTGATTTCGGGTGTTCTCAGCCTTTTTGCACTGGTTTCTTCTCATTTTTGTGGATTTATCCACCTGTCGTCTTTGTAACTGCCGACTTTCAGATTGGGTCTCTGATTGGACGTCCAGCTTGTTGGTGATGAAGTTTTTTCTGTTTCTTAGTTTTCCTTCGGGGGGCGCCCCTTTCCCTCGGAGCTGGGCCTTCCCGGGTTCAGCTGTGCTTGCTCTCAGTCCTCAGCGCTTCCAACTGCTGTTCTCCTTGTGGAGATAGGACCAGTGGAGCCCAACTAAAAGGGCACCCAGTCCCGTAAACTCCGCACCGAGAAGCGCCACGCCGGGGCGCCAGCAAAACAGCCGCCCCGACCAAAAGAGTCGCGCTGGCGACCCGTGTGGCTCCTTCGCCGGGAATCTCCCAGTTTGTGGGCATCAAAAATTCATCTGCAATTGCGGCGTCCACTCCCTGTCTGCGCTTTCACTGGGAGCTACAATCCTAAGCTGCTGCTATGTGGCCATCTTGGATCTCTCTCCCAGCTAACATATTCTATGCACCACTGTGCTGTGCTAGGTGTAGACACGAAGTTGAATAGGACGTCAGGCACAGTGGCTCACGCCTGTAACACCAGCACTTTGGGAGGCTGAGGCGGGAGGACTGCCTGAGCCCAGGAGTTCGGGACCATCCTGGGCAACATGGCAAGACCCTATCTCTTAACAAAAAAATGCCACATAGGAGACTCAGTAAAATAAATGTATACTATGTAGTATGACACAGCAGACAGAAGCAACAAATCGTATGTAGACATGGTAACATGATGGACGGCAAAGGCACAGTAATTATGAAAAGCAAGAAATAGAATGAGTTATGTAATACAATACCATGTATGCAAATTGATACACACAAGGCAATACATTTTACAAGAATATATGCAAATAAAAAATGTATAAGAATAGTTGCTTATGGAGACCAAGAAGTGCATGGGATTAGAAGCTGAGGATATAGCGAATTTTATTATTATGGTTTTTTTTTTCACTCTTGTTGCTCAGGCTGGAGTGCAATGGCTGCATCCTCTGCCTTCTAGGTTCAACTGATTCTCCTGCCTCAGCTTCCCGAGTAGCTGGGATTACAGGCATGTGCCACCATGCCTGGCTAATTTTGTATTTTCAGTAGAGACAGGGTTTTTCCATGTTGGTCAGGCTGGTTTTGAGCTCCTGACCTCAGGTGATCTGCCCGCCTTGGCCTCCCAAAGTGCTGGAATTACAGGTGTGAGCCAATGCGCCCAGCCACAGGGAATTTTAAAACAAAACACACACACACAAAACCAAACAAAAATGAGTAACATTTTGGCCTCTACCCTTTAGGATCTTAAAAGTCTATAAGGCAAGAGACAATGTTATTTCAATACAGTTATGAAAACTGCTATAGTAGATTTTGAACAGTATGCAATTCGAACTACAGGAAAGGACATTTTATCTAGTCACAGAAGGTATCAAATTTAAGAGGAATATGGAAGAAAAAAACATAAAGGAGTCTCAGAACGACCAAGAATATCACAGAAGCCAAGGAAAGAAGTTTAACAAGGAGGATGGTCAACACTGTCCAATGCTGAGTTAGGTAATCTAATTAAAAGAGGCCATTAGAGGTTACCTGTAACTTGAAAATGTAAAATTTCATTACAGTAGTAGAAACAAAAGGCAAATGAGTGAGAGATGAGAAACCCGAAGCAGGAGTACAAATGACATTTAAATATTTCAGTAGAGAAAGAGAAATAGGTTGGTAGCTCAAAAGGATGGCAAGACTGAGATTTGTGTTTGGTTTTGTTTTTTAAATATAGAATGGAAAGCTTCAAACAGGCTTTGGCCAAAGACAAGAAGTAGTATTAAAAGAAGAAATGGGTGCTCTAAGAGAGAAGGCAAGGTGTGATTGATGGAGTAAGGTCAGGAAGATACAGGGTAAAGATAAGATCAAGAGTACAGGTGGCATTACTCTTAGAATAGGGTGGCATAAGAAAAGAAGAATATCTTATTAAATGATAAAAAAATATATATTTCTAATCAGTAAGAACAGAGACTTAATTTAATAATAATACAATCATATGCTCATTTTTACCAATGAATTCAGTCTCCTTGACATCCCATTGTGCATATTATAATTCTTACAAAATTTTTATCTTAATTCCATCATCAGTAAATATTTCCTCATAAAAATTTTAACTATATAAAGCTGAAGTCCTTCCTGACCGTAACCCCCTTTCACTTTCCTCCCTAAAAGTTCTCAGTATGGGGACTGGGCACAGTGGCTCACTCCTGTAATCCCAGCATTTTGGGAGGCTGAGGCAGGCGGATCACCTGAGGTCGGGAGTTTGACACCAGCCTGACCAACATGGAGAAACCTTGTCTCTACTAAAAATACAAAAAATTAGCCAGGTGTGGTGGCGCATGCCTGTAATCCCAGCTATTTTGGAGGCTGAGGTAGGAGAATCGTTTGAACCCAGGAGGTGGAGGTTGCAGTGAGCCAAGATCGCATCATTGCACTCCAGCCTGGGCAACAACTGTGAAATTCTAAGAAAAAAAAAAAGTTCCTAGTATGTTAGGTATCCTCCCAGAAAACTTATTTTTCTAATTTGAGGTTTTTAATTTTATTTTTTGTGGAGACAGGTGTCTTGCTTTGTTTCCCAGGCTGGTCTCAAACTTCTGGTCTCAAGTGACCTTCTCTGCCCAGCCTCCACGTGTGTGTATGTGTGTGTGTATAAAACCTAATTACGTAGACATTATTGTGTAAAACTGTTCTGCAATTTGTTTTCACTTACTGTCTGAAAGATCTTTCTAAGTCAGTACATAGCTTTCTTTCTCATTAAAAAAATTATATAATATTCCATATTAAGGGTGTACCAGTTTATGCAGCCACTGATGGAACTTAGTGATGGACATTTGTGTCATTTACAGTTTCCAATACTGTATTAAACAATGCTACAATAAGCAAACTTGTACATATGTGAGAGAACTGTTTTGGAGAATAGCTATATTACTATGCTTTTCTAACAAAACAATTTCCCATAATAAAACTCCCAATTCATTCAATAAATGCCTCCTTTCCATAAAGATTTTCAGCAAACATACAAGATGGTTTTTTCCTATCTTCCAAATTATTCTTACAGCTGGCTAAACTGGAATACTAAATGATAGACGATGGGTTTTAGTTTTAGAAGCAACCTCTTTGTCTTCCTTTGCTTCTCATCTCTTTATGGGGACAACTAGACATAACCCCTGATTAATCTAAAATCACAAGGCTAACACATGCAAGGAAGACACAATAAGAGGAAGTCAAAATAGGAATAAGCTATTTCCCTTTTTTTTATTTGTTTTAGTTACAAGCTGAATAAATGCAATGAAATTCCTCACTGCTGTAATCTTTTCTGAATCCCCTCCCCAACTGCTGGAAAACTGTGTGCTCTCTAAATAGGTATTGTTTGATGAACTGAATTCCCCCTTTATTCAAAAGTATTAAAACAACAACAACAAGAAACAAACAAACACAGAGCCCACAGAAAGACATCAGTTAAACGAGAAATTTGCTTACTCTTCTGGCATCTTCATTCTTGAACCCCTAAATGCCACAACTTGCAATATGAATGATAACATGATAAAAAGTTATACAGCAAATAGCTGATGCCAGACAATAATTTTTAAGAGCTAGCTGTGGCCTGGTGCAGTGGCGCATGCTAATCCCAGCATTCTGGGAGGCCAAAGCGAGTGGATCACTTGAGGTCAGGAGTTCGAGCCCAGGCTGGGCAACATGCCGAAACCTCATCTCTACAAAAAAGTACAAAAACAAAAAATTAGCCAGGCAGGCGTCGTGGTGCCTGCCTATAGTCCCAGCTACTTAAGAGGTTGAGGTGGGAGGATCACTTGAGCCCAGGAGGCGGAGACTGCAGTGAGCTGAGATCATGCCACTGCACTCCAGCCTGAGTTACAGAGTGAGACCCTGTCTCAAAAAAGAAAGAAAGAAAAGAGCTAGCTGTTATATATGGGGTTCAGTGTTTTTCTGAATGGAGCAAAGACATTTAATCACTTAAGAATGCAGTCCTTTTTTAAATAAATAGCTAATTTATGAAGAACCAACACATATGAATAGCCTGTCCTGTACCTTTTGGCTCTTTTCTGTTACAGTACTCTACCACTGAACCTGGCACTTCCCTCTTACTAATTTCATGCTCTTCCTAGAACAGATCATTAGAGGAGTTCCTACTATTCTCAAGAGAACTAAGCTAAAAGGAAGGAAGGAAGAGGCTTTATGAGATGTATTTCTGGCTTCACCAGTGGCAAGTTAATACTGTTTTTTTTAAATTAAGTACACTGCTCTGTGACTTTCTTTCACTTCACTATATATCTTGGAGAATATGCCATATTATATATAAAGATCTTTCATTTTCTTTAATAGTTTCCCAGTATTTTATTCTACAATACCATAATTCACTTGACCAGAACCCTAATAAGAGACACTAAATTGTTTCTAGCATTTTTTTTTCTAAGAATTATGCTGTAATGAGTATCTTCACGCATACACTTTATTGTGCGAAGATTAGGTCTAAGAACATCTGTATTGTATAGGCCTAAGAATATCTGTAGCAGAAATTCCTAGAAGTGAAATTTCTTCTAGGTACATGCATTTTTTTAAAAAAGAGGTGGGGTCTTGCTATGTTGCCCAGGCTAGAGTATAACAGTTATTTACAGGCAAATTCATTTTGCACTACAGCCTCGAACTTCTGCCTCAAGTGATCCTCCCGCCTCAGCCTCCCTAGTAGCTGAGACTACAGGCAAGTGCCACCATGCCTGGCTCTGCATTTTTAAATTTGATAGATACAGCCAAACTCTCTTTAACCAGTTGAAGACAAAATATCGGAGAGTGCCAGTTTCTCCTCACCTTTACAGGTACAGTTTGTAATGAAAAGTATTTTATCGCTTATGGTCAGATCCTATAGTTCATTTAGCTGAGCACAGTTAATCTGAAAATAATATGTTAAATTACAAGAAATGAACTCCAGGATCTGCATGTAAAATATCAACCGCACAAGGGTACAGAGAATTCAACAAAAAATCACAGGTAGAAACACTCTGAAAGTTATAGAGAGCTATATACAATGCTAGTTCTTGTTAAAGGAATAAACTTTGGGAACAGCTTATGATTCCACAGCTTAGCAAAATTCTTTTATAATTTTATAAGAAATATACCTAAATAAATCTTATTTCCAGTCTCAGGATCTGGCAAGATGAAACAAAGTGAAATCTCGCCACTATACAACAAATTAAGAAATTAAAAGAAGGGCTTTAGACTAATGTTTTTCAAACTTTGGATCACAGCCCATTAGTGGATCATAAAACTAGTTTAGTGGGGTTGTAATCAGCATTTAAAGAAAAATCAAGTATAATAGAAAATATTATAGTATATTACAAATATTATAGTATAGTAAAACACAAAGTAAATTCTAGTGAAATTTTAGTTTTAGTTAATATATGTATATGGGTGTGTATATGTATCCTGGATTGCAGTGAAATGTGAAATGTATTTCAAAATTTTTAAAAGATACCTCTTTAGACTGGTACAATAAAAAGTTATCTTTATTCAAGTCTTTTTTCTTCCCCCAAACTCTACAATCTTTTTACTGGACAGTTTGGGAATTTAGGTTGGTTTTTTAGGAAGAGACAGTTGAGTTATTTCAGGTGCGTTAGAAAGAAATAATATTAACCTAATATCACGAACAACAACAACAACAAAAAGAATTTAACTGTAGGTCTGATTAGCTCTAATGTATTTTCCTACAGAGTGAATAATAGAAGGCTAAAGTATCTTCTTTGGGCAAGAAAGATAATAAACAGAGACTTGAGAAAAAAATGTGTTGTACAATATTATTGCTACTTTAAAAATCAACTTTTTGAAATAAAATTAACATATAAAGCAGACGTTCTGAAGAAGAAATTAAAATATGCATATGATTCTACCACCCAGGGCCAACCACTATTAACACTCAAACTACAATTTCAATGTATTTGCTTGAATCTTTTATATGTGTATATATACGTGTGTGTATACATATATATATATAAAATGCTTATAATTGAGATTAAGGGATATATTTAACTTTGTCCTAGGAACACAAGTACGTCATTTAAAGTTCTTTATATGCATCTTATTTTAAAATGGCTTCATAATGTTCCATCATGTGGATATACCAACCAATTCATGTAGCTATTAATGAAGGATTTAGTTTTTCTGAAGACTTAATTGCTAGATCAATATAACTAAGTTATCATGGGTTGTTTGAGGGGTAACTGAAAGTAACTTATACAAAATGTTTTGTAAATGGAGTTTTACATAATATCATGTCGACTATAGCAACTCTCCTCTCAGGGCAATAGGTGTCCTGAGATTAGTAAATTCAGTAAATGAAACCAACACTGAATTTTTTACCCAAAAGTAAAACACAGAAGCAATACTATGTTTACTTATTCTGTAACAACTGACTCTGGAGCAGCATTCAGATACAGGGGATGTCACCTATAAACACAATCCCTTTAAAATGAATCTTCTTGTGTTTCCAGATTAACAATGAGAAAAAAATGCTTTCTGGGAAATACTAAAGGAATGGTACATTCTGATGTCTATTTCCTAAGTGATCCACTAAAAATCCATTTAAATGGTTTACCAGAAAAGGAACCTTTAAGATTGTTTCAAATAGATCATTTCTGTTATTCCTGGGAAAGGGCTAATAATATTCTACCAGGTATAAAAATTCACACTTTGTATTTTTGTCTTTGGAAAAATGATCATAAGAAGCCAATAAAATATTAAAACTAATAAAAGACAAAGGAACACTGCTTTAAAGGAGAGGAGTTCATAAAAGCAGCAGAGGTAATCTTTGTTTCTTATATTGAAATGTTTATGATTTTAAAATTACTATTAAGTTTTGCCATTGGGAGGCCAGGTGGGGATCCCAGTGTAAACTCAGAACTTTGGGAAGCTGAGGTGGATGAACCACTTGAGGTCAGGAATTCGAGATCAGTCTGGCCAATATGGTGAAACCCCATCTCTACTAAAAATACAAAATTAGCTGGGCATGGTGGTGGTCACCTGTAATCCCAGTTACTCAGGAGGCTGAGGCAGTAGAAATGCCTGAACCCAGGAGGCAGAGGTAGCAGTGAGCCAAGATCATGCCACTGCAATCCAACTTGGGTGAAGAGCAAGACTCCATCTCAAAAAAAAAAGTTTTGCCATAGGGAAAATGATTTAATTACTGGACCCTACTCAACAAAATTTTACTTTTCTTTTTTCTTTTTTTTTTTTTTTTAGAGATGGGGTCTTGCTATGTTGTCCAGTCTGGTCTTAACTCCTGGCTTCAAGTGATCCTCCTGCTTTGACTTCCTAAAGTTCTGGGATCACAGGTGTGAGCCAGTATGCCCAGCACAACAAAATTAAAAAAATTAAATTACAGAATTCACTTTCTAAAAAGCAAAATAAATCTGAAAAAGCTACTCCAAATCACTTTACTTCATCTCAGAGAAGGTCAATAAAAAAGGGGATGAAGCTTTCTTTCACACAATATTTCTTCAGACATACAACAAGGACATAAAAATTTTTATGTTTTAAATAGGTATAGAAAAAGCATGACAAAATCCAGCATTCATTCCTGATAAAAATTCCCTACAAACTAAAAATAGAAATTTCCTCAATCTGATAAAGAGCATTTGTGAAAAACCTACAGCTAACAACTTGACAGACTGAATGCTTTCTGGGAAGAAGACACAGATATCCCCATCATTTCTACTTGACATTGTACTGAAGGTTCTAGTCAATATAATAAGATACACACACACACACACACACACACACACACAGCATCCAGATTAGAAAGAAGTAAAACTGTCCTTCTTTGCAGACAATTGTCGGTAGAAAATCCAATGAAACTGAGCAATTGAGCCCAGAGTCTCACTCTGTCTCCTAAGCTGGAGTGCAGTGGTGCAACTACAGCTCATTGCAGCCTCAACATCACTGGCTCAATTAATTCTCCTACCTCAGCCTTCTTAGTAGCTGGGACTACAGATGCACACTACCACACCCAACTAATTTTTTTTTTTTTTTTTTTTAAAAGAAGGGGTTTCACCATGTTGCTCAGGTTGGTCTTGAACTCCTGAACTCGAACGATCCACCCACCCCAGCCTCCCAAAATACTGGGATTATAGGCATCAGCCATTATGCCAGGCCCCAGTGGAATTTATTTTTAAAACTACTAGAATACGTGAGTTTATTAGCAAGGTTGCAGGAAAAAATTTTATTAAAAAATTTTATAAAAAAAATTTTATACATAAAATCAACGTATACAAAAATCAATTTTATTTATGTCTGTTTTGAGACAGAGTCTTGCTCTGTCACCCAGGCTGGAGTGCAGTAGCGCAATCTCAGCTCACTGCAACCTCTGCCTCCCAGGTTCAAGTGATTCTCCTCCCTCAGCCTACCGAGTGGCTGGGACTACAGGCGTGTGCCACCTCACCCAGCTGATTTTTGTATTTTTAGTAGAGACAGGTTTTCACCATGTTAACCAGGCTGGTCTTGAACTCCTGACCTCAGGCGATCTGCCTGCCTCAGCCTCCCAAAGTGCTGGGATTACAGGCGTGAACCACCAGGCCTGGCCAATTTTATTTCTGTACAACAGCAATAAACAATCAGAAATTAACATTTAAAAAACAATACTGGCTGGGTGCAGTGGCTCATGTTTATAAATCCGAGGTGGGAAGATCGCTTGGGTCCAGGAGTTTGAGACCAACCTGGGCAACATAGTGAGATCCTGTCTCTACAAAAAAAAAAAAAAAAAAATTTAGCTGGGCATGGTGTGTCTGCAGTCCCAGCTAGTTAGGAGGCTAAGGCAGGAGGATCACTGGAGCCTGGGGGGTTGAGGTTGCAGTAAGCCATGATCATCCCACTACACTCAGCCTGGGTAATAGAGTGAGACCCTACCTCAAAAAAAAAACAAACATCCCACTACACTCAGCCTGGGTAATAGAGTGAGACCCTACCTCAAAAAAAAAAACAAACCAAACCAAAACAACAACAATAAAACCCAATACCACTTACAGTATCATCAAAAGTGTGAAATACTTAGGGGTAAATCTGACAAAAAATGTGGAAAAGCTATACACTGAAAGCTCCAAAGCACTGTTGAGAAAAATTAACAACAACCTAAATAAATGATGAGATACACCATATGCATGGATCGAAAAACACAATGTTGTTAAGACATGAATTCTCCCCAAATTGATCTCTAGATTCAATGCAATCCCAATCAAAATCCCAACAGGATTTGTAGAGAAACTGGCAAGGTGATTCTATTCATATGGAAATGCAAAGGACCGTAAGTAAGTCAAACAAGTTTCAAAAAGAATACAAGTTGGAGGACTAACACTAACTGATTTTAAGTTACCATAAGGCCACAATAATCAAAACAGTGTGGTATTGGGATCAAGGTAGGCAAACAGATCAAAAGAACAGAACAGAGGATCCAGAAATAAACACATGAATATATGGATAACCGTGACAAAGGTGCAAAGACCATTCTAAAGAGGAAGGATAATCTCAGCAAATGGTGCTAGAACGACTGGACATTATATGAAAAAAAAAAAAAACAAAAAACTGCGCATTGTACTATGTAACAACATTAACTGAAGATATACCATAGACCTAAGCGTAAAACTAAAAACTATGAGACTTATGAGAAAAAAAAAAAAAAACAATAGGAGAAAATCTTTTTGACATTGGTTTAGGCAAAGATTTCTCAGCTATAACATTAAAAACAAAATCCATAAAAGAAAAATTGATAGGGCAGGCATGGTAGCTCACGCCTGTAACCCCCACATTTTGAAAGGCCAAAGTGGGTGGATCACTTGAGGTCAGGAGTTCAAGACCAGACCAACCAACATGGTAAAACCCTGTCTCTACTAAATACAAAAATTAGCTAGGCATGGTGGCAGATGCCTGTAGTTCCAGCTACTTTGGAGGCTGAGGCAGGAGAATCGCTTGAACCGAGGTTGCACTGAGCCAAAATCACGTCATGGCACTCTAGCCTGGGTGACACAACAAGACTCTCAAAAAGAAGAAAAACTGATAAACTGAACTTCATGGAAATGAAAAACTTTTGCTCTTCAAAAGATACAGTTAAGTATCTTCTCTTTTTTCCTGTCTACAAAAAATGCACTTTTTTTTCCTGGTCTAGATTATGGCTGGGTTTTTATTTATTTAAAATTTATCTTTTAATTGATAAAAACTATAAATATTAATAGTGTACAACATGTTTTGAAATATGTATACACTGTGGATTGGCAAAATTGAGCTAATTAACATATGTATTATCTTACATACTTAACATTTTTGTGCAGTGAGAACACTTAAAATCTACCAGTGATTTTCAAGTATACAATACATTGTTATTAACTATAACAGTTAAGTATCTTAACTGTAAAAAAAATACAATTAAGAGGATGAAATAAGTCACAGATTGGAAGAAAATATTTGCAAGGCATATATTTGATAAAGGACTTGCATCCAAATATAGAAGAAACTCTCAAAACTAAATAATGAGAAAACAAATAATTAAAAAAAAAAAGGGGGCAAAAGATTTTAACAAGATACTGGACCAAAGAAAATAACACAGGCTGGGTTGGTGGCTATGCCTATAATCCCAGCACCTTGGGAGGCCAAGGTGGGAAGATCACTTGGGGTGAGGAGTTTGATACCAGCCTGAACACGGTTGAGATCTCATTTCTACTACACATTTAAAAAATTAGCCAGGCATGGTGGTATGAGCCTGTAATTCCAGCTACTGGGGAGGCTGAGGCTGGAGGGTTGCTGGAGCCCAGGAGGTTAAGGCTACAGTGAGTCATGATTGCACCACTGCACTCCAGCTTGGGTAACAAGGTGAGATACCATCTCTAACATAAAATAAAATAAAATAAAATAACCGATACAGAGAGCAGATTAGCAAATAAACACACGAAAAGATATTCAACATCAGCCAACGATAATATGGAAATTTTAACTATAACGAGATATTACACATCTATAAGGATGGCTAAAATAAAAAAGACTGGCTATACCAAGGGTTGGTGAGGATGTGCAGCAACTGGATGTATCTGTGGAATGTAAAATGGTATAATCATTTTGAAAAACACTTGGGCAGATTCTTAAAAATTAAACATACATCTATCATATAATATAGCCATTCTACTTCTAGCTATTTATTCAAAACAAATGAAAGCATATATCCACACAAAGTCTTGTACATGAATGTTCACAGCAACTTTATAAAGTTCCAAATTAGAGACAATACAAATGTTTATCAACAGATAAGTGGACAAAACAAACTGTGGCATATATATATAATGGAACACTAATAAGTAACAAAGAAGAAATGAGCTGTGATATACACAACAACATGGATAAATCTCAAAGTAATTATACTGAGTGAAAGAATTCAGACCAAAATGGAGTATATTCTGTATGATTCCACTTACATAAAATTTCAGAAAATGTAAACTAATTTCTAATGACAGAAAGCAGATCAGTGATTTGGAAGCAGGGATGGGGAGTAGTGGGGAAAGTTGGGCAGGAGAGGTCACAAAGGGGCATAAAAATATTGGGGAGCAATGGATGTTTGTTATCTTGATTGTGGATAATGGTTTCATGGGGAAATACATCAAAACATCAATTTGCACATATCAAATGCATACAGTTTATCATATGTCAATTATACCTCAATAAAGCTGTTTAAAAAAGCCAAAATATAATATGCTGAATCAAACAATGGAAGAATAAACAAATCAATGAAAAAAAATCTGCTACAAAGGTTTCTGCATTATCCCTGTATTTCCTGTTTTCATTACAAAGAAAAGGACTATAACATCTGTTCCATGACCCAGAGTACACTCTTAACCTTTGCTGTCTCAAAATACATGCTTTTGGGTGTGTAGATACAAATGGGTCAATTCAAAACTGTCAATTCTCATAAGAAAAACAAGATAATGTACAAGCACCACTAATAACAACAAAGATTTAATTGAGAAGAACTGTCATTTTCCTTACGAAAGATAGCATATTTATTATCAGTATTTCTTTCTTTTTCTTCTTCTTTTTTTTTTTTTTTTTGTAGAAATGGGGGTCTCATTATATTGCCAAGGCTAGACTCAAACTCCTAGCACTTAAGTGCTCCAGGTTCCTTCACTTTCTAATGAAAAACTCCTAGCGCTTAAGTGCTAGGAGTTTGAGTCTAGCCTTGGCAACATAATGCTTCCTGCTGTGGTCTCCCAAAGTGCTGGGATTACAGGTATGAGCCACAGTGACTGGCCTTATTATTTCTTGCTTTATGGAATATATCTTTGTTCCTAAATGGATCGATGGACTTTGAACCTATGTTCTAATAATAATAACTAAACGTAAATGAGCACTGAGGACTTCAATTAGCATTTGCTCTCTCACTTGGTCCTCATAATAACCATACCATTTTACAGATAAAGCTTACAAGGTAAAGTAACTTGTCTAAGATCACACGACAATTGAGTGGCAGAGCTCAAATCCTAAGTCTGTCTCACTTGAAAGCTCACATTCCTAACAGCTACACTTAATTGAATGTTCTGGTTGATCGTTTTGAAGAGTGCCTAGTAATTATCTTTATGTTTCTTTTTTGAAAAACCAGGAATCCATGTATAAACTTTACTCAGAAAGAGCAGGAATAGGCTGGCACGGTGGCTCGTGCCTATAATCCTGGCACTTTGGGAGCCAGGACAGGAGAACTGCTTGAGTAGGAGTTCCAGACCAGCCTGGGTAACATGGCAAAACCCTGCCTCTACAAAAAATGCAAAAATTATCCAGGTATAGTGGTATGCCCCTGTAATCCCAGTTACTCAAGAGGCTGAGGTGGGAGGATCACTGAAGCCCAGGAGGTTGAGGCTGTAGTGAGCTGTGCACTCCAGCCACTACACTGCAGCCTAAGTGACAGAGTAAGACTCTGTCTCCAGAAAAAGAACGGGAGAGAACATAGGAATAAAAATAGCTAGTCAAGGCCGAGCGCACTGGCTCACACCTATAATCCCAGCAATTTGAGAGGCCAAAGCCAGTGGATCACTTGAGGTCCAAAGTTCGAGACCAACCTGGCCAACATGTTGAAACCCCTGTCTCTACAAAAATACAAAAAAATCAGCTGGGCATGGTGGCACACACCTGTAATCCCAGCTACCGGGGTCGGGGGCGGCTGAGACAGGTGAATCGCTTGAACCTGGGAGGGAAGTGGAAGTTACAGTGAACTGAGATAATGCAATTGCACTCTAGCCTGGGCGACAGAGTGAGACTTCATCTCAAAAATAAGAGAAAAAGAATAGTTACTCCAACTCTAAAAAACACATTAAAATGTGGCCACAAATGGCCACTGATTAATTCATTAATATGTTTCATAATAAAGATTATGAATGTAAATATAAAAACCTTATAACTCAGTAATCTAAATAAAGTTCTGTTTTCACCCTAATATCCCAATTGGGATCTAGACAGAAATTGGACTTCTGTCAGTTATAGCTTATGTTCATGTGATCTTTATCAATGATCTAAACCACCCATCCCAATCTTAAAGCTCTTCCTAAAAACTGTCTATTAAAATGGGATCATTTTTGGCCAAAGAATTGTTAGGTCCAGGATTATGGGTGCCAAAGAATGTTTCAACTTGACTCCATTTAACACTTTCAAAGATTGATTATCAAACAAGCTAATATCTGATTTTTAAAAAAATGCAAACTCTCTTCACAGGCTTATTAGTATAGAGCAATGTACGGTGATTGCTAAGTTCGATTTTACCTTTCTCATTTCAAACCAGTCTTTATAATAATCTGCTTCCATAATAAGTACAAGGCCATGACCAAAAGCAGATGTTAGACTATGGAATTACAGTGAACTTGCAATGTTATTTTTTTTAATTTTTGGTACCATGACTTGGATACAAACTGAGTTTGCTGCAAACACAATGCAGAGTACTAACACTATACGGTCATAGCTTTGACGTTTTTAAGCCATAGCACCTTCCGTGGTAACTGTTATGTTGTTTTCTGTATTTGGCACTGTCATAAGATCCTTATGATTATTTTTTCCAGAATATTTACAGTGAAAAGTTAATTGTTTCAACAGACATAACACTTAGATTTTTTCATTTTAACCCTTTGTTGCTGAAAAAACTCACAACAGTTAAACCTATAGAATGATGTATTACATAGTCTCATACTCTAAATATATTTCTATCTTTGTCATGTCTATAACATTTTTGCCTGTAAATCTTCTTGCTTGGGGAATTTCGCAGTGGCCTTTGGCCAAATATAACAAAGTTCTATCCTCAATTTTAAAAAGAGTTATACCTGTTTTATAATCAAGGCATCAGTGGAAAGGAATTCAAGACTCCTTAATTCTACATGAAAGCTGTAATACTTCACCATTTATCGTTGTATAGACAATTTAAAGAATACTTTAAAATAAAGTGATACCAATAAAGGCAAGGTAGATTCTATTTAGTCACAGAAGCCATTTAGTGTGGCTTTGCATCAGATCTAAGATGTGCATATGTAATATACCCAATGTAGAAGACTTAGAAACAAATTATTTAATCTAAATTTTATTAGCAGTCAAATCTGTTTTTCAGATTTTTTAAATGGCCATTGACTAACCTTCCTTTATTCTCCTCTGAAGCAATCACAGACTATGGTAGGAAGCCATTTACTGGATTGGCTTGGAATTAATGAACTGAGGCTTTCTTGCTGAACTGTGTAGTTCCACTCTCGGCTTCCCATAGACAGTTCATGAGCAATGTAATTTGCTTTCATTGTAGAGGGCATTCCTTTAGTGTTCTTATTCATGAAATGAAAGTAACGAAAGGGAAAGACTTTCATAAAGGTCTTTTTTTTCCTGACATGATTCCTTCTAAAACAGAAAGTCACTTTAAATAAAATCTAATTAGGACCAAATATAGTATAGATGGCCTCTGTAACAATTAGATTTGAAATATACAAGACACTGAATAATGTGCTACATTATTTTCTATTGGCTTTCCCTGGTTCTATGCCAAACATGTCTTGGCTGCAATAGTGAGTGAGGAGGCTTCTGGGGAGAAAAAGAACATAATTATGGGGCTCTAGAAGAGTATAGCTGCAACCTGGCACTTTGCAGAAATTCTGGAATAGGAATGTAGCTCTTTTACAATTCTAACTCTATAGGTTAGGTCAACTTACAGCCTATGGGAACTTTACAACATATCCCTAAAGAAACTCAAGCCTTGCCAGAGAAGTGACAGTAAGCCATATGGTTTTGTTTAGAGATATACGGTTAAAGAATAGATTTTATGTTCACACAAAAATCTATTTTGAAGCTAGGGAGAAAATAAAAAGATAAGCTTTTTTTACTGGAAGCAAAACAGAAAGGAAAAACAAATCACAGCTGTTTAGAACAAAAACCAAAATCTTTTCAACCCATTAAGCATGAATTAAGAACCAATATTAAAAGGAAGAAAATTAGTTGCCATATTAGTTCATAAAGTCCAACAGGTGTTTACTGTTAAGCAAAAGCTATAAAAATAATGCAGTAAAATCCTGATACATTGCAGAATCAAAACAAACAACAATAAATGCGCCCCCCACAAACTCCATAAATAAAATACTTCAGTTTAAAGAATGCTATGGCAGTTACTTTTCTCAAAGGATTGAAACAATTTTAACCCCAGCTGCCCCCTATTTTAGCTAACAATAGATTGTTTAAAGATGTGCCACTTCTGGTGAAGCTATTCATTTCACCTAAACTGCATAGAGTTAAGCCTCAGAATCACCTACAGACCATATGCAGACTAAATACAACACTTGTGCCTGATTCTGAATGGTATCTTGTATCAAAATGCTCCCTTAATTTTAGCTCTTGCTTCTCAAGCTTCTCTTTCAACTTATCAGAAGCTGCCTATAGTAACCAAAATTGGATTCATGCAGAAAAAAAATATATTTTAGGAAAACATGTGCAAAAAGCATCTGTTAACATTAAAACCAGAAGGCAATGTATGTTGCAGAGCACACATAAGAAAAGGCTTTAAAATTTAGTAATTCACAACATCCAGTTTGAAGTATTACAGTAATATTTTAAAGTAACACACCACAATGGTACAATCATTTCATTTGTTCAACAAATGTTTACTGAGCATCTATATGCCTAGCACTGTGCTGGGTGCTGAGGATATCGTGATTAGTAAATAGACACATAAAGCACTACAGGTTTGTACAGTTTCTAAGGCTGAAAAGTAAGAAGTTTTTATTGGTAAAACTATAAAAGAAAACAAGGCCATCCTTTGATTTTTCCATTAGAGGCAGATGTCACCCCCACTCCTACCCTTATTTGAAGGGATTGAGACAGATGATAAAAGGTGGAAAGAAGTGAGAATAACAATAGGCAATTAGCAGTGAGAATTAGGAATGGGCTAAAACTACTACCAAAAGTAAAAATTCTTAATCTGGGGTCCAGGGAATCCACGGATGTTTTCATAGGATCCTTGATCTCCCAAATATTATATTTTGAATTCTGATATATGGATGTATATACATTTATTAGGAAGTTGGTCTTATCAAGTCTCAAAGGGGTCAGCATTTGAAAACAGCTAAGGGCTACTAAACTAAAAGAATGAAGTTCAACCAGGTGCAGTGGCTCATGCCTGTAATATCAGCACTCTGGGAGGCCAAGGTCGGTGGATCACAAGGTCAAGAGACTGAGAACATCCTGGCCAACATGGTGAAACCCTGTCTCTACTAGAAATACAAAAATTAGCTGGGCTTGGTGGCGCATGCCTGTAGTCCCAGCTACTGGGGAGGCTGAGGCAGGAGAATCGCCTGAACCAGGGAGGCGGAGGATACAGTGAGCCGAGATCTCACTACTGCATTCCAGCCTGGCAACAACAAGACCTTGTCTCAGGAAAAAAAAAAAAAAAAAAAGAATGAAGTTCAAGGTCTAGACATCAGATCAAGAAACTAAAGGAATTCTTTCGAAAACAGAAAGGTTTCACCAGTGTCCCATATACGATGCTATATAGGTGGCTACCTATAGCAAGTATCAGTATGTCCTCCATTCAACTTCAGTGGAAACTACAGAAATATCCTAGTTAAATAAATTACAACCAATGAATGACCTTCAAAATGTATGATGACATCTCTCTTTTTTTTTCTTTTAACATACCTTTAAGGCTTCTATAACAAGGTCCCTTGCTTCAAGCTCTCCTTCAAGAATACTAAATAGCGTAAGGAGTTCAGGCTTGCTGAGTTTTTCCAGATTCATCTTGAAAGCCTAAAACAAAGGTAGTAATCAGACAATTTCCAAAAACATAGTTAATTTGATATAATTAAAGAAAAAATAAAGTGATAAAGTGAGAGATAAGAAAAGAGCAATTATAGTATCAAATGCTTTAATAAAGGAAATAATTTCAATAAAATAAAATATAAGTTTTCTGATGTTAATCACAAACCGAGTATCAACAGAAAATAAAATTCACTTTAATTATTGACTTCACTACCACTACCACTCACAAAGATCAATTTTTCATCATGTTTCTTCCAGACATATTTACAAACAAACATCCCAGAAAATCTCAGAAAGAATTAGTCACTAATTTTTCAGGTAAAATTGTGTTACAGTGAATACTATTTCTTTGAAAAATTGTTAGATCGTGAAAAGATTTCCCAGTTTTAGATAATCAATTTCCAAAACTGTATATAAAACATTCTGATATCCCTCTTCAATGGGTCAAAATAAAATTGGGCAAAGATAATATTTGGTGGGAGTATGAGAGAAACGTTTCTTTTAAACTGTCCAATTCCACAGACAATAGCTATCACAATAATTATATTTTGTATAATAAAATAGACTTATACAACTATATGTAAGTTTACTTTTAAATGAATTCTTAAGGGACATTGTTTAAACTTTTTCTTCTTTTTTTTAAGACACAGTCTTCTTGCTCCGTCACCCAGGCTGGAGTGTAGTGGTGCAAACATAGCTCAGTGCAGCCTCAACCTCCTGGGCTCAAGTGATTCTCCTGCCTCAGCCTCCCAAGTAGCTAGGATCACTGATACATGCCACCATGCCTGGTCATTTTTTATTGCTTGTAGAAATGGGGTCTCCCTTTGTTACCCAAGCAGGACACAAACTCCTGGGCTCAAGCAATCCTCCCACCTTAGCCTCCCAAAGTTTACAGGCATGGGCCACTGTGCCAGGCCTATTTAAAAATCTTAACTGGCTAGGCTACTACAAACTGAATTTATCTGACTTCATAAGCTCACATTTCTCTGAGAATCTGCAAGTTCTGAAGTATATTAAATGGCAAACTGCGTGGCACAAACTCAATCCCTTCTACAGGACTAATTCTCACAAAACACATAAGGATAGAAGTTAAACTGCTGTACAATCTTGGGAGGGCCTTCTGACCAGTGTGTATGGTAAGATATATTTTATGAGGAGAGATCCAAGATGGCCGATTAGCAACAGCTCAGGAACGTAGCTCCCAGTGAAAGCGCAGAGAACGAGTGGACGCCGCACTTTCCGAAGAATTTCTGTTGCCCACAGACCGGGAGATTCCCGGCAGAGGAGACACACAGGTCGCCAGCGCGACTCTTTTGGCCGGGGCGGCTGTTTTGCCGGCGCCCCAGCGCGGCGCTTCCCGGTGCAGAGTATACCGGACGGACGGGCTCGGCTGGGCCCATCCCCAAGGAAAACAGCAACTGGAAGCGCTGAGGACTGAGAGTTTCATAGCAAGCACAGCAAACCCGGGAAGGTCCGGTTCTGTGGGGAACGGGAGTCCGCCAAAGGAAAACTAAGAAACAGAAAAACTTCATCACCGGGCGGAGAGAGATCCAAGATGGCCAAGTAGCAGCAGCTCAGGATTGTAGCTCCCAGTGAAAGCGCAGAGAGCGAGTGGATGCCGCAATTGCAGACGAATATTTGACGCCCACAGACTGGGAGATTCCCGGCGAAGGAGCCACCCGGGTCGCCAGCGCGACTCTTTTGGCCAGCGCAGCGCTTCTCAGTGCGGATTGTACGGGACTGGGTGCCCAAAGGCTCCACTGGTCCCATCCCCACAAGGAGAACAGCAATTGGAAGCGCTGAGCAGAGAGTGAGCACAGCTGAACCCGGGAAGGCCCAGCTCTGTGGGGAAGGAGCGTCCCCTGAAGGAAAACTAAGAAACAGAAAAAACTTCATCACCAACAAGCCGGATGTCCACTCAGAGACCCAATCTGAGAGTCGGCAATTACAAAAATGACAGGTGGATAAATCCACAAAAATGGGAAGAAATCAGTGCAAAAAGGCTGAGAACACCCAAAATCAGAATGTCTCTCCTCCTACAGGGGATCGCAGCTCCTCATCAGCAAGAGAACAAGGCTTGACGGAGGATGAGTGTGATGAGCTCATAGAATCAGGCTTCAGAAGGTGGATAATAAGAAACTTCTGTGAGCTAAAAGAACATGTTCTAACCCAATGCAAAGAAACTAAGAAACTTGAAAGAAGATTTAACGAAATGTTAACGAGATGGACAACTTAGAGAAGAACCTAAGTGAATTGATGGAGCTGAAAAACACAACACGAGAACTTCGCAAAGCATGCACAAGTTTCAACAGCCAAATTGACCAAGCAGAAGAAAGGATATCAGAGGTCGAAGATCAACTCAATGAAATAAAACGAGAAGGCAAGATGACAGAAAAAAGGGGAAAAAGGAATGAAGAAAGTCTCCAAGAAATATGGGACTATGTGAAAAGACCTAATCTACGTTTGATAGGTGTACCTGAATGTGAAGAAAAGAATGAATCCAAGCTGGAAAATACTCTTCAGGATATTATCCAGGAAAACTTCCCCAACCTAGCAAGGCAGGCCAATATTCAAGTCCAGGAAATACAGAGAACACCACAAAGATATTCCTCAAGAAGAGCAACCCCAAGGCACATCATCGTCAGATTCACCAGGGTTGAAATGAAGGAGAAAATGCTAAGGGCAGCCAG